>CAKAOH010027956.1:26949-45606 GCA_916701665.1 Sebastiscus tertius | reverse complement strand
GGGTTAGGGTTAGGGGTTAGGGGTTAGGGGTTAGGGTTAGGGGTTAGGGTTAGGGGTTAGGGTTAGGGGTTAGGGGTTAGGGTTAGGGTTAGGGGTTAGGGTTAGGGGTTAGGGTCAGGGTATAGCATGTTTTCCGGTAATTCAATAAATAAATGGTCTATACAAAATAACCACATGGTAAAGCCTATTTTTGTATACTTCTGTGTGAATTAAATACTTTACAAATGAAAAGTACTGAGTATTTTTCTCATTTTAAGAACTTGAGTGCAAAATGAACATAACAATTTCAAGTGAAATTATAGAGAAAAAGAAATAAATATAGTTCTAGCCTATATCACGATAGAAACAATATAGAGAAATGTATACACGACAGACATTTTTATATAATTGTGATGATATATATCATCATATCCCCCAGCCTTATTATTCTCTGACATTTTATAGACTAAACAATTAATCAGCAAGAGTGCACTAGATTTTTAAAATGATCCAACCGAAAAACCCAGCCCAGTGTTGTCAACTCTGACCAATGAAAGTAGCTAGCAGCACTAGCTCCAAAAGTCCCTAAATCTAGCAAGAAAGTCGCTACATGATTTATTGATTGCTGTCGAGATGTAATGAGAATTTCAACAAATGTAACAAAAATGTATTTGAACAATACTACCTTTAATCAACACAAAAATTGGCAGATTAATCGATAATTAAAATAATCATTAAAAATGTCAAACATTTCTTGGTTCAAGTTTCTCAAATGTGAGGATTTGCTGATTCAGTCTTTTATTTCCTTAATTGTAAATTGAATATCTTTGAGTTTTGGACTGACAATTTGGACTAGATTGGACTATTAGTCCGACAAGACAAGACATTTGAGGACCTTGTTATTTGGGAAATTTATTTCCATTTTTACTGTGCATATCAATTGCTCACAACCAGCTCTACTTTAATCTATAAAATCATGAAAACCTAGAATGCAATTTTGCTTTTGTGTGATGTTTGCAAAGACAAAGTGGTATCTTGCTCAAAACAGTATTCTTGACGGAAGCTTTGAAAGACTACATGAGAGTGGGGACAGACAATGTATTTGAAGTCATGTCCTACTCATCATCTTGAACAGTTTGTAATGTTCTGCTTCAAGACTTTAAAGCACTTTAGATCTACGACAGTCAGGACACATGAAAACTCATTATCTGGGGAGTTTTCTGTGCTTACACTGTGCTGTTGTTCACTATTTATGAATCTCTACATGCAGTAGAGAGGACCCAGAGAGATGGTCGGATGCGCTTGCTCATGGCTTTTAGATTCCAAAGTAAATCAACTGCTTACACTCTCTCAGTCATTAGTGAAACTCCTCCGAGCACACCAATAATCTATGAGATGGAATGAGAGATGGAGACACTCCACTAAACAACATTGTCATACTTACAAATGTGATCCTGATGTGAAATTACAAGTAAACAAGTACAATTTCAATACATCGTTCTAATCTTATATATTTAAATTCACCACCTGCTTCCTTGTGGTTTAAACGCAGCTGGTTGTAGTCCAAATTTCTATCTATGTTAATTAAATCTCAGTCTAACTAGCACATAAAAACAAAAAAGCAGCTTTCTGAAAAGATTTAAGTCGGAGTGCACGCAGTCTTCAGTGAGGATTATTCCCCCTTTGAACAATTTCACACAAAAGGGATCAGCTGTCAAACATTCACCAGTGATAATTCGTCTCATGCGAGAGACACCAATTAGCTGGCCTATCACAGCCTGTACACACTACAGAGGCAGCATGGGGGTCTCTATCATCTAGAAATAGATTCATCCAGTTGGTCCTCTTTGTTGTTGCTCTTCTGAGTCTCACTCTTTTTCTCTGACGGATCTGTTCAGACTTTGTGCAGCTCTTTCAGGAAGCAACTCGCTCTCGCACATTTACAGTAGCCATCATGGTCCTATCAGGAAACACATCCCCTGCCTAAAGAAATAGTTCAACCTTTTGGGGAAATACGCTAATTCGCTTTCTTGCCGAGAGTTAGATGAGAAGATGAATACCGCTCTTGTCTTTGTGTGGCAAATATTAGACTGCCACCAGCAGCCGGTTAACTTAACTTAGCATGAGGACTAAAAACGTGGAAACAGCTAGTGTGTTCAAAGTAGGGGTAGCCGATATATCGAATACACTCAATGTATTGCGGCACTTTCTACATGGGATGTAGTAAATGACTATATCACTAACATTGAGTACAAATATTCATTGTTACGTTATTTTTGTAAGCCAATGGCATGAGACTCGCTTTGGCGTTTCGCTTCTCCCGTGGCTCTCTCCCTCTCACAGACACACTCTCCTGGGCGAGTTTGTGTGGCCTATGAGCATGGATGTGCATATGGGGCGTGTGTTTTTGTATCAAAAGGGAAGCAGGGAACAGGGAAAGAGCCTGGAAAGAGCCCGGAAAGAGCAAAAGAAGTGAACCGCGAAAGGGAGTTTGTTTGTGTTGAGGTCGGAAAAGGTGATGGAAGATCCCAGCTTCCACTTCGAAAAAGACTGTAAAGCTAGCCCCCACGTTGGTTTTTTTTGGCACGTGTATTTACTAACTAGGCATTACGGTAATGGCGTGTAAGAACTGGCTTCAAAATAAAAGCGACCAAGAATTGACTTAAAAATCAAAGTAATCTTGGGTCAGTCTCTCTGTCAAAGTGAATAAATCAAACAACCATATCACCCAGCCCTGGTTCAAAGGTAACAAAATCCATCTACCAGTACCTCTAAAACTCTGTAATTAACATGTTATCTATTGTTTTTTTAATCTGTACAAAAACCGAAGTGTGAAAAGTTGCTTGGGAGATATGTGCCAGACTATTTCTCTGTCTCAGTGTCTCCCTTGCCTATAGCAACCAGTTAGTAATCTTTGGCCAGTGACGAAGAGTGAAGATGCTTTGCCACGAAGACTGATGCACAATGTTAGCATAGAAGCTTGGTGAGAGAATAAATCTAATCTAAGTGTGTTGTTTTCCCCCTGCTGGTTTGCCTCAGGCTGCACCATCACAACACCAACCCCTCCTCCACCACAACAAACTCTTTCCTCTGTTTTCTGTATCTCTAGACCAAGATACGAGAAAACAGCAGGCCTACTGCTTGATTGCAAGGACCATCTAACGGTGATTCATTCTTGAAAAATGCTTCTCACATGTGAACCTTTAGCGAGCCACTCAGAAACAGGTAGCGAGCTACCGGTAGCTCATAAGCTACTTGTTGGAGACCCCTGGTGTGAGCTATATTTTGAATATCTTTCGACGGGGAACTGAACTGAAAGTGAAACCTATCTATACTGTTTTTGTCAATGAAGTCTGCTGCTAAGAGATCATAGATAAGTTTCACTTTCAGTTCCGTTCTCCATCGAAAAGGGCTGTCTGACGGTAAGATAAAGCGGTGAAAGTATTCTAAATATAGCATACACTTAAACGGATGTTGATTTTTTTTTTTTAGGTGAGCCTTTCATTTAGGTGGCTAAAATATGTACCTCATGCAACCTCACTTCAAAACAAATTGATCTGTTTACCAGAACTATTCTTCACATGCTTGGCTGCATCTGCTTGTTCCTCCCGTGTCTTTGACAACAGAAACTCTTTCCAAATTAATCTCAAGAGTCACATGCTGAGCTCTCTTTTTGCTGCAGTGGTAGCAGAAATGTTTCCTTTTCTCCATCTCCCTACCTCCTTTTACCTTGAGAAGGAAAGTGGCAAAGACAAAGAGACGAGGTAAACAATGACCGAGAGGGTGAGACTGGAATAGATTTAGATTCAGGAGTAGATGGGTTGATCGATGGGATTGCAGCTCTCACTCTGTTGTAAACATTCAGTCACACGTACAGTATAGAACTCCTGTGAGACAAATGAAAACACACAAACAGTGCACAAAATAAAAAGGTGATGTGATCAGATGTTGCATGACTGTGCAGGGAGGAAAAGAGGATAATAATAGTGCATTATCAAAAAGGATCTGAGGAGAGAATCAAACTACACTTTTTCATTTTCATCTACATTTTTACGTAACGGATCTGTGGGAAATCATGCACACCTGAAAAAAGCAAAAGGTTGTAGACCAAGGAGAGCTGCTGAAGGGGGAAATATGTGTGACTGTGGCTTTGTGCATATTTGCTACCAGCAAAGTCTTGTATCTGGACCGTATGTAATCCTGGCATGTAATGCCCACTGGTACAGTAACGTGATGCTGTGTGGTGCAACACAGCAGTCAATGTCATCTATTTCACAAAACAGCTACAGTATAAAACCACACTGCAATCTAATGTATTAGTGAGAGATAAAAATGTAAACACCTTGCTGTCTGATGCAAATAAGGCCTCTCTGTGCAATCAAATGTACAGCTAATATCCAACTAAATGGTATAATTAATATATGCATGCAGAGAAATGATTTTGCATTCTTCCAATTAGCTGCATACAATCTTGATTACCCTGGATGTTACTTTGACATAAATAACTACTTTTGAATAGGGATTTGCCTTTCTCATACTGAGTCAATTACAGACCCTAATCATAGACAAAATCGTCTATCAACAAACAATGAACACTTGACACAAATGTGCAGCAACACACAGTTTATTGACAACACAATCAAGCGTAATAATAACTTTCACTTTCACGACATCAGTAATCAGCCATGACTTCCCATTGGAACATTTTGTGGATTTGATTCTCGACATAATGTCCTTGGGGACAAAGTATCAGGTTTAAAACAAACATGAATTAATCATTATCTCGAGTGAATAATCATTGTTTTGACATTTCAATTCTTTCTAATTATCTGAAGGACTGTTTGATGATTAATGTATTGTATAATGAATGTTAATTCATTCATGTTTGTATTTGCCAATTATTTAATGTATGCACTGCATATAGGCCTTTACATATATTCATATGGTTTCAGAACATCAATTAATGTCCATAAAAAGTGTGCAAAAACTCTTGCATTGCAGTGGAAAACAAGACATTCAAAACTTTGTGGTCCCATTCTAACAAATAAAAATGAAAACAGCATTCATTACTTAAATAAATATTTGAAACACATTGAAACACACATTACGTATTGAACACACACAACACACTTAAAGCAGCATTAAATTACTATTTTTGGCCAATTGGGGGCAGTGTTGCATTAAATTAACAAGCTGTTAATGCAACACTGACATATTATCACCTTATAAAGTTTTTTATGGTGAACATTTTCATATTTACAGATCCAGCAGACACTGACAACATAATTCTACCTTTTGGAGCTGTGTTTCTGGCCTTCGGACAAATTAAGTACAATGCTCTCCTCTTGCTGTAGCTCTGTTTTGGTCTCCACTAATTCTTTAGTGAGATATCTGCCTCTTTAGCTGCACTAGCTTGTTGCTAACTTTGTCTGTCTGCAGTTTGGTGCTGAGCAGTTTGTGTATAGTCAGTATATCAGAGTTCAAATGCTACGCAGAGCTGAGGGTGACGATTCTCTGTGGGTTCATCCAACCCCATCTTCTACAAAATTACGTTCCCATTAGGGCTGTCAATCGATTAAAATATTTATTCGCGATTAATCACAAATTAATCGCACACTTTTCATCTGTTCAAAATGTACCTTTAAAGGGAGATTTGTCAAGTATCTAATACTGTTCAACGTGTGGGGGCAAATATGCTGCTTTATGCAAATGTATGTATATATTTATTACTGGAAATCAATTAACAACACAAAACAAGGACAAATATTGTCCAGAAACCCTCACAGGTACTGCATTTAGCATAAAAAATATGCTCAAATCATAACATGGCAAACTGCAGCCCAACAGACAACAACAGCTGTCAGTGTGTCAGTGTGCTGACTTGACTATGATTTTCCCCAAACTGCATGAGATTATCATAAAGTGGGCATGTCTGTAAAGGGGAGACTCGTGGGTACCCAGAGAACCCATTTTCGATTGTGTTAATGCATTAAAGAAATTAGTGGTGTTAAAACACATTTGCGCTAACAAGTTATTATCGCGTTAACTTTGACAGCCGTAGTTCCCATATACGTACACTGCATTCTCAATTATGTTTCAAGGAAAACGTGTTTTCTCCTGGATTACGGTCGCAGTCTTAAACATGTGGTTAACATTGTAAATTGAAACAAAACAAAAGCGCAACAAAACTACTTGGTTAGGCTTGGTAAAACATCATGGTTTGGCTTAAAATAAGTATGTTTGTGTCATTATTTAAGTTACGGATGAAAATGAAATAAGTCAAATTTGATTTGTGGTTACAGACGGGACATGAACAGCAGTCTCCTGGGTGAAAGTCCTGTGTTTGTTTGACCCATCCATCCACCTTGACCTCCTCCATACCTGGACTTCTGTTGAGTATGATTAGAAACATATTTGTGATGCATCAAAAACAAACGCAATCTGGGAGAAAATACGTTTCCCTTGAAACATAATTGCCAATGCAGTTTCGTTGTATGGAAACGTCATTTTTAGGGTACCAGGCTGGTTCATCACTACAAGCACCCTGTTGACACACAAGTCGTCTTAGTTCTCTAATGCAGTGGATCTTACTGTAATCGGCGGACAAGTGTCGGATAGTGTTGTTAATGTTGGATTCTGTAGCATCTCAGGCCTTAATGCAGTGAGAAGGTCAGCTGTCGGTCATGCACTGCATATTGCTCTGGGAATATGGAATATGAAAGGGAATATCAATACAGGAGCTTAATGTGTAATGGGATATGCAAATTTGGCAGAAAAGGTAAAGGAAGCTTATATTTTTCTGAGTACTTAATGTGATTGAAAAATTTGAAATGGCAAGGGGTAAGATTGCTCCGGCAAATAGGAGAAGAGGCACAGCCAACTTTTTATAACTAGGTCAACACTTTTCTTCCAAACCAACGATAACAACTACAGGACTGAGATATAGATAGAGCTGACTTTGTTCCTTTTTATACTTTCTACACTTTCAGTCTTGACACTTGGCACAGATGCAAGTGTCTAGATCGCAGTCTTATCTCTTTTTTGAACCATTTTCTTCTGTCATATTGATGACATCTGCGCTCGCTGTTCTAACGGCTTTAAGCAGAACAAGTGGACACAAAATGATGTTTAATATGCTCACTTAAGCAAGATTTAAACTGTTGACGAAGGCTTGTGTTTGTGTGTATCAGTGCTACAAGCTGTCATCAACGCTTGTCCTCTCCCATCAAGATGCCCACAGAAGCCTCCTAATTACTTGCACAATCCCATTTACACTTTGCTCTCCCTATTCCCGAGCACCGCTCTTCTGTGGTCAACGCTGACAATGATGTGCTGTGTATGGCCACAGCAGACCATGGATTAATTACGCAGACGTAGGAGTCATCACTTCATAACTTCTAATTAACAGCAGATAAAAGGAGTGAGAAGGAGAAAGGGATGACAGCAGGACAGGATTTGGCTATTAAACCGAAAGGATTTTCATTACAAGGGAGAGTGAGCACTGAGAACGCAGCACCGATTCAGTTAGCGCCGTTGTCTTCAGGGTTAATTGTGAGAGACACGAACACGAACGATATCAAGCTGAGGCAACCGGTTGTCTCAGATATTACATAAGGTACACAGATGCTCCACAAGATCACGCATGCAAAATGTTTACCACTCTATCAAGCAAAGTGTCCCTGTGCAAGAAATACCAAAGGGGTTCTTCTAAGAAATATCCACCTCTGAACTAAGATGGTATATGTTTTCCGCAATACTGTTTCAAGCCCCCGAATTGGCTCATTTCGCTCATCTGCATCTGCCCCTCTAGCCATTGTAATCTCCACCACACTGAGAGCTAATACGAGCAGCTGAAAGAGACATGACTGGAGGTTTTTTCTTCTTCAAAGTGGTACAGTATAGCTGATTCACAGCTCCTCCAGTCCACTGGGCACAAGCGGAACTTCAGGGGCAGGTGTCTGATGATCTATGCATCCTTCTCAATTATAGATGTGGTGTTACGCAACAGAAGCTGCTTCTACTGTACTGGGGACAGCAGAAGAAAGCTTAAAATATGCTTGTACAGAGAAGCCTGGCCACTTGGGCAGAACACTAGAAATGTTCAGCTCAAACAGTGTTTTTGAAGCACACTGGGGAAATTATTCAGGGACTGGTTGGAGTCAGAAATCCCTATGATTCGGGTGCCAATACACTGGTAACCTTTCTGACTGTGGTTTTAAAGACACTACAACCTTATAAATGTGTTCCTGTTAAATTCCTACAGAATCAGTACTTCACTGATCTATACTTAATTGGTTTTAAATCCGGATGAGCCCAAAAGCCACCGTTGTAAATATATCTTGCACGAAACTGTGTGCTTGTTCCTTTCATCGCTGACTTTCCAGTCCCTTTGTGCTCGACTGAGTCTGAGAGCTAACTCAGTTCAGTATTCATACTCCTGCAGACGCGATGCCTCAGTTCCTTCAGTGATGGGTAAGACTCCACCGTTATTGAATCATCCCGTTCGGGAAACATGTCAGATGCCGACAGCATATGGTCATATAACCCATTTCCTTAAAATATTAAATATATCATGATGCTCAAGTCCTCTGGGTATATGCTTCTTTTTTTGTATATTGAATGTTATGCACATCATTAAAACATGTAGCAGTGTTTTAAAAATGTATGCATAAAGAGATGCATTATAGAGATGTAACCCTGCAACGTGATGAATTGTTTACCTAAATACTGTACTGTTGTTGTCTCCATTTCTGTTTGCTTTATGGATGACTATGCATGTGAACAACAAATTTGAGTGCAACACCGACTCTGTTTACATACAGTACAAAGGTGATCTTGCAACCTTGACTGAACATCAGCATGTATGGCAAGACTTGTGCCTGTTCTCTGCGTGCTGACGCTCGGCTTGAATGAGGGCTACAGATGTGGAGGATACACACTTGACTTGTAAAATTATGTTTTAAATTGACAAACATCACATGTTCAAACTGGATCAAAACATTATTTGTCTCTCGCCGTTGACTACTGTACATATTTCCCAGAGTGCATTTGCTGACCCTTAGACAACATATGCGCAAGCTTGTCGTACTCAGCTGTGGATTGTACTTCAAAGAGAGCGACAGTGGGATATGGACTCTGTGACACTGTGTAGTGCTGCATGCAGCTATGTCTTTGTTACCAGCTGTGACAGTGTGTGTGGCTGGTATTGATTTCACCTTGTGAGTCTGTGTGTCATGATGGCAAAATGTGGTCCTGGAGACCCCTACTGTAGCGGGAACTATACTACAGAAGTGATTTTGAGTAATTTGTCAGTAATTTGTTTGTATTTCAGTCCGTCTGTGGACAGATGTTGTCACCGCGATAGCGTCACAACCATGCAAGATGTAGTCACGAAACTTTACAGATGTGTAGCTGAGATCAAAATGAAGGTTTAGTTCGAAGATGGGTGTGGTCCGAAGAGCGCCGGAAGTTTGGGGGTAGGCCCCTGGGCCGATGTGGCATCGCGGCTGGTGTGATCCCAGTTTGTTTTGTTTTTGTATTATGAACATACCTATTTTGTATTTTTTCTGTTTACCTCTGCTAATGGACAAATAAAAAGAGAGAGCAACAGTGATAGCAGAACAACATCTCTTCTATGTGAGAAAACGTGTGAGCTGTACCCATCACTCACAATGCAACTTCTTCTAGCTGCATTGCATCCTGGTCTAATGAGACTTTTTTGTTGATTGTGAAACTGGTATGTTTAACTGATTCATTTTTGGACACTGGTGCAATTTAAATGGAGATTCTAAGAAAAAACTTTGACTTTGAGGAGTTTGAGACCGAGCCTGTATGCAAGCTGGATTTATCCTTAAGCTGCTGCGTGCATCTGCATAACTATTCTCATCTTTCTCCTCAGCTCCAGCTGAGTCGAAAGGTGTCATTATCAGCGTCAGCCACAGTCGGCACCTACCTTGCCCATCCCTTCCAGCTGTCCTGTTACTGCCAGCAGTGAATGTGTACATGCGTACATAGGCTCTCTCCAACCTGCTCCACTGTAGCATCTCACCATACCCAAAATTCTGAGCTCAAAATAGAATCCAACCTCATTTCATGCCTCGTGAAGCTCTAAATTTGCACCAGAGGGGACGCTACATTTGTGATAGATAGTGCGAGTAAATTAGGAAAAGAACAAAGTCTGTTTGTCAGACAAATATTTCACTTCTCGGTGGGACTTCACAAACCTAATGGGACAACTTCTCTGGCAAAGGAAAGGCCTAATCTTAGAGAACGCCATTTCTGTCCATGAGGATCTGAAGTAAAACAAGCTTTTCAGCCAGAACTTGTTTGTGGACTTAATGCAAGCTCTCCTTTTAGGGTAATGCTATCTTCAAAAGGACTTGCTATAAGCATGGTTTACTTCACTTTTGGATACCACAAGAATCAAAAGTTTTGCTTGTGGAAGAAAAATTAAATTAAGAAAGGGTAGAAAACAGTTTCAGGTTTGGTTACAATCTTTTTCATATTTCTCCTGCATGTCTGAGAGAAAGCTCTTCTTTTGAAGCACCTATTCAAGTCTTTATAACGGGCACTACATACTATATGTACTGTACATATGTATGCTTTATTCAATAAATGCATACGACTAACATAAGCAATTAAAAGGGGAAATAAATGAAGATAAAGAGGATAAAAAATCCTCAAAACCATTAGATTCAAGATGATTTTAAGTGGTATCGTTTTAGCTAAAACTGTGTCTTGTGTCCTTAGGAATCCTCATGCAAAAGGGAAAGTGATGACACTCTCAGTTTAAAGAGAGGTTTTTTCTTTCCACTTTCCCCTCATGTGAGAAGACTTCCCTTGTATCTCTAAGTAGATAACCTGCAGCAGTGATATCAAATTCAATTTCTGCTCGGGCAAAAATTCTAATCGGTCTGCGAAGAGGATTCATTAATGTTTTATTAATCATGACGTGGATGGTTTTTACAAGATGTTCAAATTCAGCATGTAATCCTCCACGGTGGATGGACATAAATGAGATAATATGTCAGGATTTCTGCAGCAATGATGGTACCATTTCTCTGCTGCTTTATATCAAAACTGATTAGGAAAAGTGCAAAGTCTTTGCTTCAAGTTGATTGAACCTAGAAAGTACAAATCTTACACTATAGGTTTCAATTTCCCATGCCAACTAACACAGGACTTTACCCCAAGAGGCTGCTGTTCGTGTCCCATGTGAAACATTTTCAGGCAAACCATGATGTATTTTTACTAAAAAACTGTTTGAAATTGCGACCGTAATCCGGGAGAAAATAACAAAACTTAACGTAATGTCAAAACGTAATTGAGAATGCAGTTTAGTTGTGTGGGAACGTCATTTTGTGGAAGACAGGGCTGAGGATTGAAGTTGTTATTTGTCTCATTTTGTCAATCTAACCGGTTATAACACATTAGTTAAGGTTGTAAGGACTATGGCTGTTGGTAGTTGTTGTTGGTTTTGTTTAAATATGCCAATTTGTAATTATATGGGTTATTGTTGTTCGCATGATTAAGCTAAGACAGCTAATACGTCTAATATGTGCTTACGTCAGTTGTCACTTGTTGCAGTTGTCACATATCCTGCAGCCTGATGGAGACACCAGTGTCAGTGCGGCCAGGCATGGCAGAGGCAGTCTCCTTTTATCACTGAGCACCTGGGATTGGTGTGAAGCCGGGCACTCACCGTCAAAATCAGTCATTTATCTGATTTTGTCTACACTACCTGGCATCTTGATCGCTGGCGACACAGAGACACCACGTGATATAAACGTCATTATACTATTGGCTCACAAGCCTTGTTAGAAGTAGGAACGTCGGATATTTTCCTCAGAGATAAACAAAACATTCATTTTGGACACGTCAACATTTTTAAAATAATGAAATCAGAATTTTTTTTTTTTCAGGAAAAGCCATACTTTTATTCGGCACCTCAGTGGATGTATCATTTTTAAAAGATTATTTGTCTACATAAAAAATGTTTTAATAAGACCTTTAAAGACAAAATGAGTGAAAAGGTTTTTTTTTCATGATATATATTTACTGATATCGTAGCTCAATGTATCCTCTCCAATAACCTTTCTCCAGTAACCAATGACCTTTTCTTTGATACAAACATCAATCCCTCCATCTGCAGCCATGTTCAAAGTGGAGTGAGAGTGTTTTTCTCTAGGTAGTGTGCGTCTTCACTGAGAATATCACCATTTTGGCTGTATTTGTGTGTTTATCAATCTATCACAGTGGATAGAGAGAGAGAAGAGACAAGAATCGTAGCTGAGTACATACGGGTCCAAACATGCTAAACACAGACTGAATACAGGGCTGTAGTATCCTGGGATAAAAGGGACATCCTGCAGTATAATTCACTTAGATCTACTACGTCAATGCTGCTTTGAGTGACTCTCAGGCAGGTTTGATAAATGAGCAAGGTTTTCATGTCGCGTTTTACTCTGTTGCACATGTAGTTATGTTAAAAGGGCTATTACAGTATCCTGCATGTGTGTGATGTCTGAAGTCTCATATTCAGTTTATGGAGATGATCCATTAAGTCACACAACCATGTTTCATCCTCAGCCTGAGTCATCGCTTACTACTAGCTCCACGGTCCCTCTCACTCCGCTTACATGCTGTGATAAAGCACATGTGCCAATTTGGAAAGGTTGGTGGCAAATGAATCAAACAGGCATCTCTTTGCACTCTACTGAGAAGTGCTCAGCCTCCCACCTCTCTTGAAATTGGCTGCCTTCAGCATCAGCCCCCCACTTTTCAGCCATTAGCCATCGCTTTCTAGTTGCCGAGTATTCCGGTCGTGTGTGTTGGAGAAGGTTGTGGGTTGATTCTGTTCTGAAAACTACTGTAGTTTGTGTAGAAGGAACTGACAACTGTGCGGATTTGGAACATGGGATATTTTAATTTGACTTTAGGTTTGGTTTGCTACAAACAGAAACAAACTGAACGAACCCAACAGTTCCTGAATGGTAAAACGCAACACCAATTAATAGAGAAGTGACATTTCCCCTGATGGCTACGCACTCAGGAAAATGTCTGACGCAACAGTGCAACTCATCACGAAATCGCAGTACGACTGCCGTCAACAAAGTGCTATTTTAGGGGACAGATTACACTGTACAACTCGAGTAATGGCTGCTTTTTCAGGGGAACATTTCATTTCTCAGCATGGTAGTGGTGTTTTGGAATTAATCCCATCATTTATCTCACTTAACGTGAAGTGGACACTTAAAACACAACCACTCTAACAAGCAATACTTGCAATTATGTTTGTTCCATAACAGCTATTACATAATTAGGCAATTACATGGAAAACAACTGTTATATCGAAGATAATGAGTTCCTTGAATCAGTTTGAAACATAGCTCTTAGGAAAGTGAATAAATTACCTGCACATAAAAAAGATGATTTCAGACAGAGGTTTAAATAAACTACACAAATTAAACTAGATGGCAAATCCATTTATTACTGTTTACATCAATAAATATCAGAGCTAATCAGATGCTCTTTGAAGGCCAACTTGGCTTTAAAGAAAAACGTCTCAATATGCAGCTCTTTTAATAACTTCAGTGTATAAAAATATGAAACACTTATGTCTGTCAAAGGACATATGCAATAGTGTAAGTATATTTAACTAAAGTTTCTTTGGCAGCCAGAGGGCACCGCAGATGACAGAATAAAGTATATTTCATCACATTTAAATAAATATTCATCTCTTCTTCTCACAAAAAAAAAATATATTTCAGTCATCGTTGAGTCGTGGTCACGACAGCCCCCCATATCTAATCAGGCCAAAGAGGAATATTCCACTTTACTTTTACTGTTCCTTCCCTTGTGACAACACCAGTTACGAAAGAAGTAAAGACACATTCAGATCAGAGCAGCAGCTGTCTTGTGAAGTCTGCAGTGTTCAGATGTTAGGTATAGGCCTATAAATTTTAAAGTAGCCTCGCAGCTGTTTAATATTGCAGCCTCTCATATGAAATTTACAAAATCTTCCGCCAGCTACCAGCCAAGGGTCATCATCCAGAAAATCCTACTGAATGTATTCACAGCAGAGCAGCAATAACAGACAAATGAACAAGAGATTGACAGTTAAGACGGTGTTGTCCCGACACCATTATACAGCAAGATAGAGACAGGTGAAGGCTCAGAGCAAGTGAAGCAAGACTGTAATCCATCAACAGCAGAGATGATGCAAAGAAAGGAAATGACAGAGGAAAATAAAAGCTGCGTTGACAACATTTTTTTCTCCAAAGATTTGAACCGCTCCGAGCAACATTGCCGCTGTCTGGCTCCAAGCTCAACAAGCTCCAAGTGATGTAAACATTAGCTCCTCTGTCTGCATGCAACCATCAGCAACACTGATGCTTTAGCAATTAATTCTCAAAGTGTGCAAATTTAGATTCAGTGGAAATGATGATGAAGGTGTGCAACATCACGGTGACGCCATGTGTTTATCATTGTTTTCTTATTCAGACAAGCTCTCTTCTTGTTCTGTGCATCCCACACACTACATGGCACACCAGCCCTTGCACTTTGCTTTAAAGGGACAGTTTGGGTGTTTTGAAGCAAAGCAATACAGTGCTGTGAACGGGGACTGCAAAAAAATGTATTTTAGCCGCCTAAAAGAAAGGCTTACCTAAAAAATATCGACATCTGTTCAAGTTTACGCTACATTTAGAATATTTTACGGCAGTGAACTGAACTAAAAGTGAAACGTATCAATACTGTTTCTGTCAGCTAAGCCTGCCAGTTTTGAAGAGAGCATAGATAAGTTTCACTTTCAGTTCAGTTCCCCGTCAAAAAGGCGAGATAAAGCAGTGAAAATATTCTAAATATAGCGTACACTTAAACGGGTATCAATTTCTTTAGGTGAGCTTTTCTTTTAGGTGGCTAAAATACGTTTTGCTCCGGTGTCGGTGCTCCTGTCTGTTTCTCCAAACTGGGGGCACGCCTACGTCATCTACCGTAAGTAACACACCTACTATGGATAATACCTCATACGACCCCACTTCAAAACACCCAAACTATCCCTTTAACACCAAAATCAGGTTAAAGGATGAAAGGATGGATGGAAAGAAGTTGAGTTGTGGGATTCATCACACTGCCTTAAATTCAGGGGACCTAAAAATGTCCAGATGTGCCTCTGGTCGGTAAAACAATGCAACAAGGTGATTTCAATCATCCTGTGAACTCGCAGTAGCAATGTGAAATCTGCAAATGCTTTTAGGTTAGTACTACATGTTATAGCCTACTTTCACATGCAGTTCCTAGTCCTCTAACTCCATCCACCCACATAAAGTGCCTAACCATGGCAGTAAGAGCACACCATCGAACTGCACCTCCAAAAACAAACAGCACTTTTATATTAAATCACCACTGTCATCAAAACTGTAATGTTATCTGAAATGAGTGTCTGAGTCAAGCATCACAAGGACTAACAGCCTGGTTGTGTGGGCCAACAGTGCACTACTTATTGGCCACTACATGTAGGGGAGAACGGAGTTGGTTGTCACATTCATTAGATCTCGGTCCCCAGACGGCGCTGTTAAAAGATGTTGATAGAAACATTTTCAGAATTGGGGTCAGAGGTCACCTACAGTGTCTTTTTAGGAGTAAGACACTTGACATTACATTGAGGTGAGAGGACTTTTAGTGTTTTTCGTGTCAAAATGTAAATATCCAGCTCTTCTGTGTTTCTCTTCTAGGCTTTAACACAATGGCTTTGTAATAAAACAATTATTACCATTAAAAGGTATGAAGGGAGAGCTCTTCGCTAGGCTACAACATGTGGTTGTCAGCTTAAGCTGGGCATACACTGTACGATTTTAAACAATGTTGTTGTGTAACTCCTACTGTACGAGTAGATCATTCGTGATGTAAAGGCAAAACTCACAATTTATGTGCTCACACTGTACGTGTAAAAGAGAAGAAAAAAAAAACAGCCCAATTGGCCCATTGGCTTTGGTTCTGTCTGTTGACAGCTGTGAATAAAGATTGTTTTGAAAGCTCAGAGGCTGGTAAAGTTTGTTTGTTAGAAGATGCCTGTATACCAGTCACAATGCTGACAAGGCAGAAACATGCTGCCTTGATCATCTGTGCCATCCTGTCTGCTGGTGTGGGCGTATATGGACTCGCAGATGGTTTGTCCATTTTGCTGAGAGAATTGGAGGTAAGCTATATCTATTGTACATTGTTATCTTGATAGCTGCGCACTGATTACTGTAAGAAAAGCAGAATAAAGGCACTGACGTTGGGGAATCGGCTTGTTGATCTGCTTCAACTGTGCGACTGTCGACTGTGGACGGCTGACCAAAGTCTCTGACTTGTCCGGCGGCCTATCGAGAGGAGTTTATCGGTCCGACTCGAAAATGAGTCGTGCCGATCAAAATTCGGGCCGGAAACGGGATAAACTCGTACAGTGTAATCCCTGCTTTAGTCACTGGCAAAAAAACATCCCAATTGAGGATGCTTGTCACTTTGTCTCTTTGGGGTTGGTTGTCACATGTAACTGATAGTGAGTGACTGACGCAAGGATGAGTTGAATATTATTATATAAGGATAAAACATGCACTCTAGGAATGATTTTATACCTGTTTAACTTCTCTCGATGCAGATGTGTTAAGTTGTTGCATTTCAATGAAACTAAACTAGGATTGCCTCCATTTTTTTGTGTTTGCCCATTAAAATAACACAGGGACAACCAACCACATATAGTGTGTGACAACCAACCCTCAACACCATGGGGATGGTTGTCACAAGTAGCACAAGACACATTTGACAGTCCATATCTTTTGAGCTGAATAAGCTTAAGGAGAGCCACTCAATTCCTACCTGACACTTTAAGCTTCCATTACACATTGAAAGGGAATCTATTAAGGATACCGTTTTTGAGAGATTCAATTTAAAGTAAAAAAGTGTGATGACCAACCCCGTTCTCCCCCAGTAGTCACAGAAGTGAACAGCTCCATACATGCAAAACGGGACTCACTCTTATAGCTCGCATTCCAAGGCTGATATCCATAATAGCCGGTGATGCGCAATATCCTCTCCTCTATGGACGCGCTGTTGATGTCCTCCACTGAACGCGAGGACTTGAGGTCCTCTTTGATGGCCTCGTCCACCACCAGGTACTTGAGCTGTCTGAGCTGAGGGCTGATGTCCGAAAGCCTTCTGGGGCTCACGTCGGGCGACTTGCGCATCCCGCTGGGATGGAAGAGAGAACAAAGGGGGTGGCCGGTGTTATAATAAGACCAAAAGTGAGACAAAAGGGGAGAGGGAGCCTGTAAAACTTTGAATGTGACTTGATAAGACAACAGTTCTTATTGGCTAAAGTGGTAAAAGTCAGTGCTGTATGTCCCACAGAGTGTGCATAAAGGGCCCCTGCAGCTCCACTCACACAAATCATCATCATCCTTCACTGGCCCTGAGTCTGCACAACAACACTGTGGAAGACACTAAGCGAGAGTGACTGTTGCTCCCGCAACTGTTGTATAGCTTACTAATGCACTGTGCAACTCACATTAGGACCTATAGACTTAATCTGAAACTAATGAATCGACCACGAGTGATTTAACACTGAGAAGTAGAGAAGTAGTCCATGAGCCAGGGGGTTGGTCATGCCACTTTGGAGGGACCAGGTCTCATAGTGATTTGTTCAAAGGTCTATGTCCCTAGTGTTGGATAATGCATGATAGCATTACAGCAATGGTAGCTTTCTATGTGCTATCACTCCTTTTTTTATCCCTCCATCATTAAAGTTTTTCCATCTTTTTTCGCCATTTTACACATAGATCCAGTATAAAAGAAGGAAACCAACACACAATATCATGAACTCATATATCGTTGTAAGCTTAGACTATAATCTATCCTTCAGTCACATTGTCATGACACTGAGGTGAAGAGAATTTGACCTTTGACCTCTAATGCTGCAATGGGGCAAATTCTGAATGCAACTCCAAATGTCCCTTATAACTAACTTCATATTGATCTGATGTGCCTATGGATAGTTCCAGCATAAAGAGCACAAAAAGAGCTTTACAATGATATACTATATGACTAACAATAATGACAACATTTCTTATCAGAATAAACGTAACTTTGTGCAGTTTGTATGTGATAGAATGTTCAGAACCTTGCATTGGATTCTGTTATTGGGGCAAGTTTGTAAATGGCTTTCTTAGCAGCAGAAACACAAAATAATACAAAAACTCAAAAACTGTACAAAGAAATTAATTCTCTATCCATTATTTTATGTTTTCTCACTCTTACCTCATTGTCAATATCAACATAGTAACGGGTGAGATAAAACGAAAAAGGAACGGTTGAATGTATTATTGCACCAATAACGCTCTTTAAAGGGACTGTTTGTAACTTTTTACACGTATAAATTTACCGGATCGGTATGCGCGCTCACGTGTGGCTACACTGTTCAGAGCGTTCCTCTGCCTGCTTGTCTTCAGTCACACAATGCGCGCGTTCTCGCTCCACCTCACGTTCATGCGCGCACACTACACACTGAAGAAGAGTTAGTTTAGCTCTGAGAATATCAAGTAAATGTTCAGTGGAAGTTTGTGCAGAAATAAATGCTGCAGCTCCTCCAGACCAACAGAGGTTTCCCGTGTCTTGTGAAGTGACAGGGCTCCGCAGACA
>CAKAOH010027956.1:0-26929 GCA_916701665.1 Sebastiscus tertius | reverse complement strand
GACTGTTGCTCCCGCAACTGTTGTATAGCTTACTAATGCACTGTGCAACTCACATTAGGACCTATAGACTTAATCTGAAACTAATGAATCGACCACGAGTGATTTAACACTGAGAAGTAGAGAAGTAGTCCATGAGCCAGGGGGTTGGTCATGCCACTTTGGAGGAACCAGGTCTCATAGTGATTTGTTTAAAGGTCTATGTCCCTAGTGTTGGATAACGCATGATAGCATTGCAGCAATGGTAGCTTTCTATGTGCTATCACTCCTTTTTTTATCCCTCCATCATTAAAGTTTTTCCATCTTTTTTCGCCATTTTACACATAGATCCAGTATAAAAGAAGGAAACCAACACACAATATCATGAACTCATATATCGTTGTAAGCTTAGACTATAATCTATCCTTCAGTCACATTGTCATGACACTGAGGTGAAGAGAATTTGACCTTTGACCTCTAATGCTGCAATGGGGCAAATTCTGAATGCAACTCCAAATGTCCCTTATAACTAACTTCATATTGATCTGATGTGCCTATGGATAGTTCCAGCATAAAGAGCACAAAAAGAGCTTTACAATGATATACTATATGACTAACAACAATGACAACATTTCTTATCAGAATAAACGTAACTTTGTGCAGTTTGTATCTGATAGAATGTTCAGAACCTTGTATTGGATTGTGTTATCACGTTCATGCGCGCACACTACACACTGAAGAGGAGTTAGTTTAGCTCTGAGAATATCTAGTAAATGTTCAGTGGAAGTTTGTGCAGAAATAACTGCTGCAGCTCCTCCAGACCAACAGAGGTTTCCCGTGTCTTGTGAAGTGACAGGGCTCCGCAGACAGAGACGTTATCGTCTCCGACCGGGTGCCGGTGTCTCCCCTGTTGCTTCTGACCGCGGTCGGGAGGCTGAGGCAGGAAAAGCCAACACTAGGATCAGCATTGACTCATGGAGAGACCTTCGTCTGGTCAGCTAACATTACTACCAAGCAGGTGAAATATAGAGTGATATTGTGGTTTTAGCTGACGTGTGTCGCCTCACTGTTTTGAGTGATGCTCGTTCATGTCTATGTAGAGCGAGCAAAGCGCGAGCTCAACGCTGACTTTCGTTGACTTAACGGCCACAGGTGTAGCTGTTAACCATTTCTGAAAGTTACAAATAGTCCCTTTAATCTGAAACTAATAAATCGAGCAGGAGTGATTTAACACTTGTGACAGCTCCGGGCTTCATAGGCACTGGAGCACAAATTACGCACAGCCATTTAGCCTAAATATATACCGTGCAGAGAAGCTCCTTACTTTGTGTCCAGCGGGTGAGATAAAACGAAAAAGGAACAGTTGAATGTATTATTGCACCAATAAAGCTCTTTAAGTGCGAGCCACCTGACAAAGTAGCACAGAGGAGAACTATGAAACCGTCAAAACATGATTTACTGACCCACTCAGAGGAAAATCGGTGCGTAAAATCCCCCACTGTGCTGCCATATCCTTCTCAAAGCCCATTTATTTATTTATTAATTGTAAAATCAATCTTGACTCCCAACAATTAGGCTACTATTAGCACCCCAGTTGAATTTAAAACATCAATCAAAACCACAGAGAACAACACGCTATACTGAATATTTTAACACCTCTGCCCTATAAAGTATCATTTACTTTATCAGTGCACAAGTGCGCAACAGGTGCCTCCTGTCGTTTGGCTGAAAATGCATTTGTAAAAAAGTTTAAAATGTCTTACATTGGCATCAAAGTAGGAGGTCCGAGGTAGCACATGCAGTCCCGGTGTGGCCGCCCGACCCGGTCCCACACGGTGCCCTCTCCATCACCGTACATCCTTAATAAGGCCACTGAGCAGCACAGCTACTGTAACTCTAAATCCTCATCCAGTCTGATGGAGACTAGTACCATCGTCGAGCTCCTCCTCACCTCCACAAACACAATATGCCTGGCCACTACAGTAGAGAGACTGTAAGAACAGTAAAAGGGTGCGCTGTGCTCTTTGGATGCTGTGGTCCATTGGTCCTGGAGGCAACAGTGCCATCTACTGGATACACTGGTATTATTATCATTATCTGTAAATCTTTTTTTTTATATACTCCCTTTTTTCAAGGCTATTTTCATATATGCAGTCCACTTTTTGTAATTACAACAGTCTATAAACCAACTTTTAAGTAGCTTACAGACAAACCCATCAAGTACACTATAGAGAAAACAACCTCAACATTCAAAACCACAACAAAACCAGGAAAAGAAATAACAATAATAATAATGACAAAAAGAAAGAGTGGAGTTAAAAAAAAACATACATAACAAAAAAACACAAACAATAATAGTACAAAGCGCAAATATATAGTTATATCATTTACATGGGCACACATTATCTGTAAATCTGCGATACAGAGAATACATTGTACCAGATGTAATCCTTTTAACCTGATGTATTTGAACATGTCAATACCAGTAGGTCATAGTTACACTTTCTTCTTTGGTGAATTATGAGATGTCCTCCTGAGACCCAGCCCATTGGCATGTGTCCTCTGTAGTGGACATTTTGTCCACATGCATATCCTCTTACTCTTTTGACCTACTCTATCAACCCCTGGTGTATTGTAAAGAGGACATCCTAGGCTTTCCAGTGATATGGCATGCGTTTTTTTTCTTTAATCAATTTTAAATGTATTCTTGGTTTAATATCACTCTAAAGCCATAATCTGTTAATTGTTTTTATTCTTTTCACACTGAAATAGCCCTGTAGTCCACTACAGTGGACAATAAAAATAAAGTTTAACAAGCCTAAATTGTTAAGATTTCTTTAAACGTTAAATAGGAAGGAAATCACAAAAAAAAGTAATTGGAAGACACTTTTTTCCCCCAGGGGGATATAGCTGAATTTTGCTGTCCTTCTCTGAACCCACAAAGACCCCTGAATCTCAATCTCTACACATCTGCACCTATACTGACTCAGCTCTCTGCCTTTGCAGCTGATCTAAAGTGACTGTATTTTTCTGTGGCTCAAAGAGTCCTATCAGTAACCCATAAAGCGCATGTCATTTGGCAGCATTCATACTTTGCAAATGAGCTCTTTTTCCCTCAAACTGTCACATTCAGACAGACAGAGCAAGTCTCCCCTGACACAAGATGGGAAAAAAAACACTCCCATAACAGTTACTTTGAAGTGTAGGTGTTTTATTTTTAATCTGATAGTGCCAATTATTTGTGACTCAGAGCAGTAACGGGTGTTATTCAAAAGACTTATCAAGCAAAAAAAGAGATGGGAGTGCGAGGCAGAGGCACATAGAATTGCGTAATTGTCTTGATGATATTAGCATCTGTCAAACAACAAAGTCCCTGCTTATTTCTAGTGAAATGAATTTCATTTTGCCCTAAACATTTTATGTAAATGCATTAGTCATAATACTCAAGGGAAAAGGCAGAAAAGTTACTTTTCATTTGAGGTTGCTGTGGTGTGTGGATGACTAAGAAATAGAATGGATTTTCCTCCATTATCGTGCAGAATATCACAGAAATATCGACTGCACAAGCCCCAGACTGTTTAAGGTGTTTTTCAGCACAGGTGTGAAACATAGCCTACCGACGCTGTTACCAGATAACTTTTTGCAGCAACTATAGATTTTTCAACAATTCACACGCCACTGGGTTCCCCTTTGGTCTATTATTTATAGTCTATATAAGCTAAGGAGTCCACCAGCATTTCAAGATGATATAGCAGGGCCTGTATTTCACAGGTCTGGATAAACAAAGGTAGAAAAGAAACAGTAGAAATGTGGTTTCTGTTCAATAATACAGAATCAAAGACGATTACATGTCTGGTTGATTGCATCCAATCAGAGTAA
This sequence comes from Sebastiscus tertius, assembly GCA_916701665.1. Lineage (NCBI taxonomy): Eukaryota > Metazoa > Chordata > Actinopteri > Perciformes > Sebastidae > Sebastiscus > Sebastiscus tertius. The sequence goes on along the minus strand of CAKAOH010027956.1, from coordinate 23,074 downwards.
TGCTTCCAGCAATGGGGTAATTATGTTCACTGGTGGTGGTGATTATAACTACTTGGAAATTAAAAATCAGGTAACTGTCTTCATCTCGAGCGTTCAGACAGTGTGAACTGTGCAACAATAACATTTCCCACTCTATCATGTTGTTAAAAAACAGCATGACTGAAGCTAGAGATTACCTACATTCAATGAACATTTTGCATTCAATTTGGCAACGTTTAGATGAACTTCTGTCCCTAGAGAAACCTAAGCAGTACATGCAGTTCCAACAACGAGGAAGAGTTGAGCTCTACCTTGCATGAAGGGTGTAGTTTCGCTCAAAGGTCCCAGGTCCGTGGTCCACTGGCTTCATTGCGTCGGCATTCTGTGAGCTCCTGACTGCGAAGAGCAGCACAAGTACAGTGACTGTTTTTTGTGGACAGGTTTTTTGCATGGATCAATGACCAGCCACACCTTTCACGTCCACACAGTGGGGAGGGCGGCCTGTGCTTACTCGAGCAAAAGAAAAGTGGAGTCTATAGTCATCAATAAGCGGGTCAACACCTCCCAACGGCAGTCTTAGGGAAGAGAGGATCAGGTTCATCTTGCATAATGCACCTCTCAACTTCACAGCTCAGCCAAAGCCAAATCAATTTGCACTGTTCGACCTTCTGCTTTACCCAAACTAAATCATGTGGACACCTTCCCTGTGAGACAAGGCCCATGAATATCAAAACAGTTGATATGAAAGGAGTGCTGATACATTCAAGTCTGCAACTGCCGTCCAGCACACCATCTTCCACCTCAGCAGTCCTCTAATAGCGATTTAATTGATGCCCCAATCTACAGGGCACTGCGCTCCTTTCTAAATATGGATCAGAGATGAAGTGAGAGCCAACGCTCAAGGCCAAGAAACATAAAATGAACACATGTCACACAAGAAACTGATGAAAATAATAACCCACTGGCCGGTTATTAAAGTTTTCTAATGATCAGTTCATTTCCATAAATACGGGTCTAATGGTTCTTTTTCAAAGCAAACATTTTGACTTGGAAATTGCTGGTGTAACTAATGAGGTTAACATTGACTCAGCTCCATCACGTGTCCCAGTCATACCAGTGAGTCAGCATTGTAGAACTGGCTCACCTAAATACCGGTATAATGCAGCCATTGTTAACGTTATTAGAACACCTATGCTTTGACAGCTATGACACGTCAACATTGCTGTTGTGAAACGAAAACTATGGACTTTTCTCACAGCAGATATGGTGACCTGTCAGACACAGGTGTAACTAATGACAGTAATGTGTTAGAGCTGCATTGTGCATGCTGGCTCACTGGCATATTCAATGTCCATTAGTAATGATAATGTTTATATTACAAAAGCACATGTATTTTGTTATATCAGTTATAACACATCTAAAATAAAATAAATGATTTGTTCTACTATATGGATGAGTTTGTACTTTTATAATATAGTGGTGCAGGAATCCCCAAACCAGGAAATGAGTTAGCATTTTAGCACATTCGGTTCCCTCGTCTTGAAGTCAACAGGTTTAATGTGTTTTTAGTTAAATGCCTGAAATAACGTCTGTAATTAACACAAGTTCTACGATATAAAATAAAATAATGTCATTAAAAAAGGTGGTTGCTAACAAGTGGCTAAATGAGACTGCAAAACGTCATCACACCGACTCGTCCGCCTTTACAGCCTCGTAGTTCGTTTATAGTCTAACGTTAGCTTTTTACTTCTGCCGATTGCATTTACACTTCAAAAATCATAAAAAACGGTGTTCATTTGTGAAGATTATCTTGCTGAACAAAACATGTAAGTATCATAAATGTTTGTTTGCCACAGAGCTTATTTTCTGCAATAATCCAAAACCCAATTGAAAAATCCCATTGGCTTTTTGTCAAAAGAACCCAGGCGATTCCTGGTTGGCCTACAAAAAACATGTCTTCCCTGCACCACTCGAGAGGTAATTTTCTATGAGAAAAATTTACATTTTCAGCCTGTGGTCCTGATAAAGGGCATAGAAATACTCTTTGAAACTGCACAAAGGTTCTTGAAGTGACTCGTTAACGGGCCTTTTTCACAACAGACATAACCTTAATGATGGTTCTGTTCTATTGAAGTGTCTCACTATAGTCATGACAGCATGCACAATAGAGTGGTGCAGGGATGATGTATTTTTGTTGGCCAACCAAGAAATTAGCATCGCCCTGGTTCCCTCAATAAAAAGCCAATTGGATTTTTTTATTGGGTTTTGGATTATCGCAGAAAATAAACTCTGTGGCAAACAAACATTTATGATACTTACACGTTTTGTTCAGCATCTTCACAGATGAACGAAATGAATGATTTTTTATGAACTACACCACTGTCACCTAAGTGCGAGTATACATAACGAGGCTGTAAAGGTGGAAGAGTCTCATTTTAAGACTCATAAAAGCTTCAAAAGCAAGTGAGATTTTTACTGACTTATTATATATTGTGGAACAAAAACGATAAATTCTCTTAAGCTTGTGTTAACCACAGACCTTATTTCAAGCATCTAACTAGGGAACCGGAAGTGCTGAAATGATAACTCATTTCCGGGTTTTAGGACTCATTCCTGCAGCACTCTATACCAGGACCCCGAAAGTGAAGCAGCTAAATGGAATTCTGCCATCATTAATTTGATTATTTCCACGCATGCAGTCCTTACTGATATGACAAAATGTCTTCTGTGAAAACAGCCTGTTTTCATGAGGCACATTTCTCAAGGGAGCTCAAATACTGTGCAATCGAAAAATAAATAATCAAACCAAGATTCATACAGTTTTTCCCTCAGCGTACGATGGTCCATATATTTCTAGAGGGAATTTAAAGTGCAAAGGCTCCAGGTTACTTTGTGATATCTGTAGTCATGGCAAAAACAGTGTAAGAGCAGGATCGAGATTTCACCATCCTTCATCATAAACTCCCCTTCAGCTTTTTTCTGTATTCTCAAAAACATGTACTGTACACTTCAGCGCTTAGTCAGAAACAAAAGGCGGTGCGTTATAAACCTTATTTCCTTTATTTCTCTTACTCTCCTGTGTACAATTTTTAAAAAAGTATGATGTAAATCCTCTCTCTTCTCACCATCAATATTTAATGCAGCTCTCAGCCTGGAAACAGTATGACAGACCACTGCTGATTGGCCAACGCAACGGGAGAAGTGAAACTCTAAGCCAGTAAAAAAGATCACATTCATCACTGTGTATTAAAGTACTTAGTACGAGGTTTTGTAAACATTTTATATCTCATTACTCAGCGTTTGATTAGAGACTTTTGTATTTGCATATGCCAGCATGAGGAGCAATTTATTGTTAGAATCCAGAGAGACACATCTAGTCCTCCCTTGCTGAAGAAGAAATGGTAATTCAGCCAAGAGGAAACATAACCTTTATGGAATCGGCACCCTGTAGTCCCACGAGCCTCTGTGATTTCTTTAGGGTATGTTTGTTATTCAGCTGCCATTATTGGTAAGGTTGACACACAGCTGGAGGGTCGCCAGGATCTCTGTCAGAGGACCCGCTGATGTGTCAACATTGTGAACCAGTTTGCCGCCGAGGCAGACGGCTCCAGTGGGAAGAAAAAATTGGCATTTTCCGTCTTCTTTTCTGGCCGGCCTTGACTGCCCTGATTTCCATTCTTAGACGTTCCCTTTTTAGTTTTGCTGACAAATGAAAATAAGATAGAAATATATGATTAATAGTTCTGGAAGTATCCGTGCATAATCCCTTCTCTGTTGTGCTGCTATTAATATTAAAAGACCTCTCTGAAATAGCAGGAAAATGGCACTTCAGAGGTGCTTTTCAGCTTCACAGTAGTTCACACAAAATGTGTTATGGTAAATGTTTTTCATTAACACATAGAGGATAAACTCTGCTCTTCTCATAGCCATCATCAAATATATGTAATCACTGACTGAACTGGGGTCCCCTCAAAAATAGAAACACACCACTTTGGACCATTAGACATTCACAGCCATATTATTATAAATAACACATGTGTTTATGCATTGAACAAAAGCACCAGTGTCATTAAAATGGAAACTCTTTATTTATTTTTTCCTTTATTTGATTGAAAATCTGTCAACTGTTCTTGACTTGTAAATCCTCCTGCGTTTTGTGTCGTGCACCTCTCCTGTCATAAATGTCTGCGCTGCATCATATTTTTTTTTCCTCCAATTTGCCAAAAGGGATTTGGAGTAATTGGTCACCCCATGTTGGTGAAAGAAGGAAAATTCAGCACCATGCTTCTCCAAGTCCGGAAGGTTGTCTGACATTTACCATTTGAAACAAGTGATTTCTTCTTCTGAATATTTATAACCAATTATTTTCAGGGAGTTGTGGGGTGTGAAGACTTGGCGAGATCTCGTGAATCAGGCCATTTTGAGGTTATTGTGAAGGCACTCTGATAGCGTTAGATAACTGGCTTGTCAGTATTGTTTCTTCATGTGCTTATGATTTGGTACAAATTGTGTTGGTCAAAGGCGCATGGCTATTTGCCTTTTGTCATCCCATTAGTGGACACTTTCTCAGCATTTTCACAGCTGGATACTCAGATCTGATTAGAGGAATGATAAAGTGGAAAAGACAGAAAAATGTGTGTCGTGCTGTTGCATTCCCAAGAGCTGCTTTATGTTTAAGCATCACTGATGATGTTTCGAAAAAACACCTGTTCCTCTTTTCATTTATTCATGTTTGTTATTCCAGCCGATTAGACTGATATCAGGCTACTAAATAGGCGTTATCAGTCGCTTTAAGCCCCATAGATTTGGGTCAATAGGGGCCTACTACACCCACTAGTAGGTTATATCATGTATTCACATGGTAGATCACTGAAAGAAGGTATAAAAGAATACAACAGTAACCTCTAGTGACCGTAGTAATTATGACAGGAGCAGAAGCGGAAGTCAGGTGCTGTAGCACTGATAGTATGAAACTCCATAAGGGGTTGGAGGTCAGGTATGACGGATGGGACATAAAACACAGGACTTTAATCTAGGAGCCCAGAGTTCGCATCCTGTGTGAAACCAACAATGTGTAGTTGTCTTTGTAGTTATTTTAACCCAAAACACAATGTTTTTCCTGAAATTTAACTAGTGTTTTTTGTTGCCTAAACCTAACAAAGTTGTAGTTTTGTTTCCTAAACCTTGAGAAGTTGTAGTTTTGTTGCCTAAACCTAAAGAAGTTGTAGTATTGTTGCCTAAACCTTGAGAAGTTGTAGTATTGTTGCCTAAACCTAAAGAAGTTGTTGTTGTGTTGCGTAAACCTAAAGAAGTTTTAGTATTGTTGCCTGAATCTAAAGAAGTTGTTGTTTTTTGCCTCAACCTAAATAAGTTGTAGTTTTGTTGCCTAAACCTAAAGAAGCCTCTTTGTTTCTGTTTGAAACGTGATGTTTCATTCAGTTTTACATGTTGCTTTTAAATTTCACTTTCACTTTTACAACATAGTAGGTGTAGTAGGCCCTCAATGACCCACATCTATGGTGCTTGATAACGCCTATTTATTGGATCGGGTGCTTATTCAGCACCTAATAAATGTGTACAAATATGCCACATGAGGGGAGCCAAATGTGAGTTCTGATGTTCTCTAAACATCACATCACTGCAAAAGAGAGAGTGTCCATGGCTGCAGCCTCCATTCACCCCTCCTTCTCTTCTCTACTCCCTTCTTCAGGCCCTGTCAGTTTGTCTCGCTTCTTATACATTCAAGATAGAGTGAACTGGGGCAGTGTGTATGTCCTGCTATGTGTCTGCTGATGCATGTCTGCACATATCTATACATGCTTTTTATGCTAAGAAAAAAGGACTGTTGTGCGCTACCACAACATCAAATGCACACTTCCATATTTAGTTATTTCTTGGGTACATTGATAAAAGCAAATCATTTGGAAAATAGAACCAACACTCCCTTTACTCCAGTGCAATGAAAGCATCGTGTTTGCAGTAGCAAAAGAGAGCAGTTACAGCGTTGGCAGTGGGGAATGTTTGCGCTTGAGGCCTCCTGCATTCCCATAGTCCCAGTGTGTGTGTGTGTCAGGATATAAATAGAGTTGCTCCACCACCAGAAAGTGGTGCTATAGGGTAGATGCCAGTCATCGCCTCAGTCAGTCCAGCCCAACCCTCCACCCCCCTGTCCTGGTTGACCCCTGAGTCCCTGGACCACTGGCATATGAGGAGCCAGAGTTGCAACAATGCACTTGTTGTGAAATGATGAAATGTCAAGCATCACACATTTTTGCTGCAGTGGGTGTTATTCTTGGGCTTTGCTGGAGTGGATTCTGATGCACATGTATTATTTGTATGCAACTAAAGGCACATCCTGATTCCTTAAAGAATCGCTTTATATTCATTCTAATGATGCATTCCTCACTTTCAGCATGGACATGAAAGTCATTCCGGTTGCAGGATTAAAACGTGAGGCCGAATTCTTTTTATCTCCACAACTGAGGCTCAGGTAGGTTCCGGTGTGCATATGAATGATGCAAAAAAGATCAAATAGCAATATTAATGAGAAGGACCTGCAGCTACATTTGAGTCCAGTAGTGTGTAGAGATGGGTCTTCAGGGGATAGACCTGTTCTGCCCTGATACACTCCTGACTGACAGCCTGGTGGCGTCTACTGACAGTTGTACTGTATATACGTGTTTGCGTATGGGAACAAATTGAAAGCAAATAAAGGAGAGAAAGGGTGAGGCATAGAAGATGTGATGTCCCTAAGCGTAGGTGTGCTTCATGGCCAGGTGCCAAAGCTAAGTCTCTGGAGTCAGCAATTGCAATTTAATTTTGCTGTAAGTACAGACTTTGCTAGTGCACCTACACTGTTGGGGGCACTGTATGGTCACTGTCAGACTAGTTCTACACATGTCAACCTGCGCCACCTGCTGCAAAGGAAAATAAGAGCAGCAGCCGATCACACATGCAAAAACGATACTAAATTTGTAAAAAAAAAAAAAAAAAAAAAAAAAAAAAATACGGGTGTTCGGACCGGATAGGCTACCTTCGGACTACGGGAACAAAAACATGAGCTGCCGTGGCTGAGTCGCTCTCCTCCTGTCTAGCTCGAAGCGCCAGTTGGCATGATACAAACAGCGGGCTACCTCCGGGTCTGAAAAGTGAAGCCAATGCTGAAGTGCCTTAAACTTGCATTCTTTCTAATAGCCAGCAGGGGGCGACTCCTCTGGTTGCAAAAAGAAGTCTGATTGTATAGAAGTCTATGAGAAAATGACCCTACTTCTCACTTGATTTATTACCTCAGTAAACATTGTAAACATGAGTTTATGGTCTCACTCGCTAGTTTCAAGTCTTCTTCAATACAGCATGATGTTCATTTAGTAAATTATGGTCCCATTTAGAGTCAAATAGATCATAAAGCAGCGTATGCGTTAGGGCGTGGCTACCTTGTGATTGACAGGTCACTACTAAGGCGTCCGCGTTTTCATCTTACAACTTTAACCTTTTCACAGTGTGTTTTCAGTTCATGAAAGTTAATTAAAACTTTTGTGGCCTGAAAATGTTGTTCGGTTGTACTTAGCTCCACCCTCTTGTGTCACTTCTGGTTGCGAAAAACCAAGATGGCGACGGCCAAAATGACGAACTCGAGGGTTCAAAACGACAGTCCACAAACCAATGATTGACGTCACGGTGACTACGTCCACTTCTTATATACAGTCTATGACTTCAGCCAGCCACCAGGTTGCGATCCAGATGTTTTGGCTTCATTTATTTCTTTTCGCTGTCATGCCATCCATCTTCATATACAGTCAACGGTCACCACCTTCAGGGAAATCAAGTAATTACTGTAACAATTTACCACTGCCACCTGCAGGCAATGAATGATATAGCTGCATTTTCATATCTACTGTTAACTGTGTTTGCTTATATTCATATTTTATAATTTAAACCTGAAAAAGGTGCATTTAAAAGAAATAATACAATTTGTACAGTGGCTTGAAACCACTGCTATGAATAAATCATAAGAGCGTGAATGATAAGTGTGTTTGAGTGCATGATCTAACCCTCTTAATATAGTAAATGCGCTGTTATGTTGCTTTTATTACCATTATTTTTCTCATTATTTCTTGAGCCTTTCCAAATAATAATGTATTATGTTATTCTGATGTATCACATGCATTTACATGAGAAGTTATTTTCTTTTGTATGCATTGTGGATGCGATGGTTGTCTATGTATCTTTAATGGAATGAGGGCCAGCTGATTTAATTATACCATGTTTTTTGATGGAGCTTACAGTTTGTTTTGTACAGAGGCAGGGCTGTGTGAAGTGAATATTTAGTTTTTTTATATAGAAAGGTGCAGTTTTATGGTAAACACTTACTATTGTACCATGTCCCTGTTTCTGTAAGCAGAGCTCACCGGATTTATTTGCAGTGCACAAATTGAATGAGGGTGTGGAAGCAGTCGCATGTGGCTCTCAGTTCTTATGTGTTTTGAGCCTGTTCTGTTGTAGGTTTATCTAAAATTTCCCTTCCAGAAATGCACAGTGCACAATACAAATTCAAGCAGACTACGTACTTCAAAGCAAGTATTCTGATAAAAAAAATTTTTAACAATGATATTATGTAAATGAACAGACAGTTTTTCTATTCAGTGCTGATTCTGAATATGGCAGATTTGTACTCCAACTGGCTGACATCCTCTGCAGTTATTTTCTATTACTGTGCGCCCACAGGTAATAGTTTTCTCATAACATGCATCCTCCTTGCCAGGAGCTGCTTTCCCCTCATCTTTATTCAGATAGTTCAACTTGATAACATGGATGTCGGCTCAAGAATTACAGCTGCTGTTGAATAAAACAAAAGTATTGCCTTTCAGCACCCAAACACACCCAATTAAATTCACTCTCCCCAGAGACACATGCCGCCCGCGGCAATAAAATACAATCTATTCTGTAGTACTGGGATGAATGTAGGTGGAAACAGGAATCTGACAATTCAGACTGAATACGCCTACATTTTTCATTTTGTTCCATTTTTGATATGTATTTTTGTGTGCCAGATATTGTCGAGTAATACCAAAGGCACTTCTGCACATTATAGAGCTTTGTTGGTCTTCACAGCTCATCATAAATCAGTGTCCTTCAACAACTAACAATGTCCCTTTCTTTTATGCAGTGCCACATACAATGAGTCTGATGTGCAAATCATTGCTTCTTATGCTCACACAAGAAAACATTTCCTGTTAATTACTGGCTGGGATATCTGTCAGCCTCTTGTTCAACACCAACTTCAATTACTGCTCTTCTTTGATGGAGACAATGATGGAGTCCACACCTTCATCTCATATTCAGAGATGAGACAAATGACTGAAATAGTGATTTCAAGTAACAATTAACCAACAATCTTTCTTTTACTACTCAAGACACAACAGATAATCACATTCATTGCTTCTCATCATGCATATGCATACTACATCCTGTTTACATTCAGGTTTCCCATCTGAAATGCTGTCTTCCACAAATTTACATTTACATTACTATTTTATATTTACTTATGTTTATATTTAAGCCGTGTATTTTAACTGCACTATTTTATGCCTTATATTATATATTATATATATATTTTGATTTTACTTTTACTTGTGTGATTTGCTCTTTTATATATATATATATATATATATATATATATATATATATATACATATTTTATGAGCATTGTTGAAGGAACCTGAGACCAAAGATTTTCATTGCCAAAGACTGCTTTGCTGGAATTGGCAAATGCAAATAAAGAATCTTGAACCTTGAATGGCCTACCGCTGGATCAGCTAGTTTCGACTGCCGTTGAGCATTGTGCACAGTAGTAGCTGTGGATAATACAGTCAGAATGAAATGATAATTAACACAAAAGTCAGATTAAGTAAGAACAAACCAACACTTTATTTAAGACACATTTTACAGTTCATGGATTCACTTCGTATGCTAAAATGAATTTTACAGAAATCCTTGGTGCTCCATGGCAATCCTGTATCACAATATTGTAATAGTCACCTGTGTGTATGAATCTACAGTATGCACCACAACAACTGAAGAGATGTGTACAGAAATTTGGGTTTCCAAATTTTCCAAACATCGTCAGCATGAATAAATAATGTCAGTGTGCTTTCATATGTAATCCTTGACACAATGTTTACTCCCTGAACAGAACTACTTTACCTGACAGCCATCACCCTCAAGACAAACTGTATGTGCGTGACAAACGCTGCCGAAAACAGTAACGCTGAAGGGTAAAAAGCCTTGACATCAATCTATTGTATCTACAAAACAGTGAATCATCTTACAGTAAAAGAGAAACCCCCAGCTTGGTAAAATTCAAGTTCTCCTTTTTCTCAGCAGACAGTATACGTAGTTTCAATGGTTCACAGTTTACACGAAGGCAACCACAATCCCGCTGATCTATAAAATACAACATTAAAGATCAGCGAGTAACTCAGAAGATGACACACTCAAAGCTAATTTTGCAAGCGGTCATGACACCTTGCCACAGCTCTCCTGTACACACCATTTCAAATCAACTTGTCACCACTAAACTAACAGAGCCAGAAAGAGAGCAGCCTCGAATCTCACCAGAGGAAAGGGCATAAAAAACGTTACATTCAAGACTTCATAAAAGGCTGCGACTGTGTCTTGATGTGGAGATGTAGCAGGGAAAGATGAGGTCAGAACTTCAGCTCCACACAGAGACTGAGACATAGTTAAAATTCATAACAAATGCATGTCTTTCTATTGAATGGACTAAAAAAAACAACAAATGAGTCTGCATTGCAGCAGTATGCTACACTGTACGTGTGGGTGTCTATTTGTGCCAAACAGAGTATTACAGGGCGGATAATGGCATGAATTGAAGTACTTCTGTTACATCATTTTTTTCTCCAGATACAAATATTCCTTTAAAAATACACAGAGGAGTGCAATGTCAATGTCATACAAATGTGCAAGTGTGTATCCACTGGTTTAAATTCCAATTATGGAAAGTTATCCTTGATGAGGAGATTAGAAACCGATGTGGTAGATAATCAGAACTGGGATATTTTAGCTGCACTCCTGTTGAATTTATAGTTTCAAGTGTCCCTAATGCACCATTTCTGGTACAGAATTACTTTCATTAATTACTACTAAAATGTTGTAAACCTTCCTCGTGTCAAAAATATACATTTCTACATTCAAATGATTTAAATACCGTAAAATAGTTTCTGTTCAAAATCGTGCTCTTTTTTCTCGCTTAGAGCAATTATTGAACCTTTACAGATCATCCACATCAAAAGTACAATTAATCCTCCATTAGAAATATCCCCTGTTTTTACAGATGAAATCTTTGTAACCATGTCCCTTTTTTTTTCTGAGATTTTTTTCTGTACTACTGCCCGGCTCCAGCACATGTGCAAACTGAGCTCTCCCTTTATTGACAGTAAAATGCAACGCAGCACTGTGGTTCCCTTTTTAAGTTACGCTAGCCTTTGCTTCCCTTTTCAATCAGTCCAGCACACATTAAGCCGTTAAGACAAATCAATAAATTATAGTGCTTATCATCACACGTGGACAACTTTGAAATATCGCTGCAACATGTTGAGAATACAAATACTATCCCTCACAATGAAATGTGCGACGCGAAGTCTGAAAAGAACAGTTACACCTCCATAAAGATGAGCCAAAAGTGCTACAAAACATAGACTGTAACTACGTTCTTATATGCAGAGTAAATGGTTTCTTCTTGGCGATTTTTTTAAAATATCTTCTTCTGAGCTCAGACTATTTATTGTTCATAAAATGTATTGTCTGATTTTTCAGATGCTTTGTTTGGGATCGACGGCAAGCTCTCTCGACACTTTCAAAAAATCAATAGGAGCCAATCAAACTGAAAAGAATCCAATAAAGCATGTGAGAACTTACCCACCAAACAAACTGATCAGTTTGCAACAAGCACTGGCAAAAAGCACATCATGGTACATTAACCAAATTTGAAAAATAACCTCCAACCAGTCAAGTTGCAGCTTACATCCATGTCTGTCTGAAAATGTCATCACTTCATCAATTTATCCTGTTAGACATCTGTGTTTTGTGAGGTCACAGTGACCTTTGACCACTAAAATCTAATTAATTCATCCTTGAGTTCAAGCGGACGTTTGTGCCAAATTTGAAGAAATTTCCTCCGGGTCTTCTTGAAATATCGCCTTCATGAGAAACGGATGGACGGACGGACGGACGGACGGACGGACAACCCGAAAACGTAATGCCTCCGGCTCACAGCTGTCTCCGGCATCAAAAATTCTGAACTCAAATGATGACTTGAGTTGTTCTAATGTTCTAATGTTTTGTCCACACTTTGGCTCATCTTTAATAGGTGTGTTAATTCCGGATGGCGCTATACTACACATACTTAAAACATCTAGCTGGTTATGTACATTCCACATACCTGTCAAGCATCTCTATTTATAAGACACGTACATGTTTGTGTTCTCTTTTGTGACAGACTACAGAGAATTGTCCTATATTTCAGCTAGATTTAAGAAACCAATTGCTTTCTAAAATGTTCCTAAATATGCAATAAATAGCACAGCTCATAAATGAGCTTTTCTCCTTTGAGTCATAAATACAGCAGAAGGCAGACTATGTCTTTATAGTCACTGTTAATGTTTCTAACTTATTAATGTGCATAAATTTAATGTATCCTTCATAGCACTTTATTGTCAGTATATTGTGGTTTGATAAAGGAGGTTGTTTGCTTGATCTGAATAGTCTCAACTAGTTTTACTACTAAAGTTTGCGGGGCTGAGCTTTGCAGAATACCTACAGCTGAGACTTATAATCTACTCATTCTATCTACGTATAGTCAAGCGTGCATTAACCCCCCACTTTCTTATTTTCATCCTTCAATAGACGACTGATTTGTGGATGTTTACTGGATCATGGGATCATCATTGGGAGAGGCCAGAGAAGAAACGCTAACAAACGAATGGGGTTTGCCCTCCGTGTAAGCTGTGGCTCTGTTGGACACGGTATTGAAGGACAGGTGGTCGTGCTCCAGGATGGCGAGGCGGTCCAGCGGCTTCTCCTTCTTCAGGTAGAACATCTTCCTCAGCTGCTTCAGCTGCTGCAGCTCGCAGAGGGTCTCCAGCACCACCAGCATGACGATCAGACCCAGGAGCAAGTAGGCTGATGAGACAAACACACACGTAAGGAAAGGGAATACAAGAAATACGAGTAATTTACCTAATAAATATCCACGCTGACAAGAAACCACTGTAATATTCCTCTAAATTTAAGTTTTTTACATGACATGATGTATTTTTGTACTATTTTATGATTTTTTAAAGTCATTCTATTGGAAAAACAAGTAATTCACTGTGGTCCCAAATCCTGTTGTTTATATGCACTGACACAAGAGGGCAGTGGCTAGCTAACCATGTGTTGTGTGTGTTTTGTTGAATGGTGAGATAGGAGGAGAAACCGTTTCAGACAATGCTGGAAAATCCCATTTACATGTAAATGTTTATTGTTCAGCACCTGTCTTTCACTGACTGACTCTCATGTGATACGAGCAAACCATCTTGATATTAACATGAAAAATCCCCCTGAAACTCCCTCGCAACCGCAAGGTGTGTTTAGACCGGTGTTTAACCTTTATAAACTGTAATACAGTCTATATGAAATAACCGCATGGTAAAGCCTATTTTTCTTCACTCCTGGGTGAATTAAATACTTGACAAATGAAAAATACTGAGTATTTTGTAATTTTAAGAACTTGAGTGCAAAATGAACATAACAGTTTTAAGTGAAATTAAAGAGGAAGAATAAATAAATATAGGCCTAGTCTATTTTGCGATAGAAACGGTATAGAAAAAAATATATAATAGACATTTATATATCGTTTTGACGATATATATATCGTCATGTTGCCCAGCCTTAGCAGTGACTATCACCAAAGGTACCGGCTAAATCAAGACAAATAAAAATGTGAACACTTCGGTACACCACATGAGTTGTTCATTATAGGGCTGTCCTCGACCAAAGAAATTCTAAGTGGACTAACACACAACGACTGATCGATTAGTTGATTTAATCAACAGATCTGTAAAACTGAGTTTCTCCACCAAGAATCACACAAAAGCACCACTTTAAATCTTGTGTTTACCAGAGATGTGCTCATAAGTTTCTTGGAAATAAGTCATTCAGCATGAAAAAGCATAATAAAACGACAAATTAATTAAAGAAATCCTAGTCGACTAAGACCAAAACGACCGATTGTTTGACTAAGAGGGAGCAGCTCTTGTTCATTATTTGTGGCAGACATTGTCTTGCTCTTCTGTTTCAATGCTCCAAATTAGGGCTGCAACTAACGATTATTTTCATTGTCGATAAATCTGTCGATGATTTTCTCGATTAATCGAGTTGTTTGGACCATAAAATGTCAGAAAATGGTGAAAAATGTCATCAGTGTTTCCCAAGATGATGTCCTCAAATGTCTTGTTTTGTCCACAACTCAAATATATTCAGTTTACTGTCATAGAGGAATAAAGAAACCAGAAAATATTCACATTTAAAAAGCTGGAATCAGAGAATTTTGAAACCAATTAATCGATTATCAAAATATTTGCTTATTAATTTAATAGTTGACAACTAATCGATTAATCGTTGCAGCTCTACTCCAAATGTTACTGCAGATAGCGACGTCACTTCCGATACTAACACGTTATTCTTCAAAGAGGAAGCTGTACAAATGTGTCCGGTGTTATTTGTGCACACAAATCCATTCAGTCACAGCCCTCTCTCTCTCCTCCTACAGACTGACACTCTGTTCCTGCTGAATGGCGTCTCTGGCTGGTGCTTACCACCTACCCACACACACACACATGCAGATGACGGTTCACTGGAGTAGCGTTTGACATTCATGCACACCCACAGCTTGTCAAGAGTGTATGGGTTCAAATTAAATGTGACTTTTTGTCACTATTAGCTCTGACAGCAGAGCTGACAGGAAGCTGCACAATCATCCAGAAAATGTAATCAATGCCTCAGTGCTGCTCTCCATTAAACCACGGCTCATTTTTTCCCCTGCACTGCACTATGTTGTGTTACCTGACCGATTATGTAGAAGGCCTTTAAACGGAATGAAAAGAGCAAAAAGCGTGTCAAAATGTTGCTCCGTCAGCAGCATACTGCAGCTCAGAAATACCCAAAGTATGGAAAAACCTACAGATATTGCAACTGAACCTTTTTTTAATGAGCTATGCATTGTTTAAAAGTTTGCAGTGAAAAGTTCTCTTGCAGAATATATATGCTTCCTATAGTAACACTTTCCATGACACAGTGTGTGAGTAGGTCAGGTTATTTTTAACCTCTCATGTCAATATGCTGCAGTGGCTAATTTCTAATTTTTGTTGTGTAATAGCAGCCTATTTTAAAATCAATAGTATATCAATGGCAATATAATTCCTACTTTATCTTTCAGGTAAAACCATATATCACATCTCCTTTTGTCTATAACCTAAAGCTGTAAAGTGCAATAACTGATATTAGTGTTGTTTTAAGTCAAACTGAGATAAAGCCACTACTGCCATATATAATACAAGCTAGATCTGAAACCGATGAACAGAAGTTAAATCCATCGGTTTATGAAAATACAAAATAAATGGGAGTATATCTGAATTTCATCTGTGTATTTGTAATCTTTAAGCATGTGTTTACCATATTATTATACATTATATAACAAATTTTTTAACATACGTAAACGGGTCAAAAAGTAGGCCGAGCTGATCGTGTCACACCCGGGTCGATCAAAGTTCACCATCATAAAACACGTTTTACACATGCCATATGTGATATTCTCACATCAGGAAATCATTACAACATTTGTTCTAGGACTGCACAATTTTGAAAATATATCTAATTGAGATCATTTTGAATTTATATTGCAATTACGATATCATTTGTGATATTAAAGGGTATGATCATTTTTACGTCATTATTCTCATTTTCATTGAAAAACCTGTCGAATATGATGTGTAGGCCAGGACATCTCTGCAGCACAACAGTATTTAAATAAAAATGATATTTTGACACATTTCACCTTTACCATTTGAAAATTGCAGCAGGCCATATTGTGATATCAATACAAATGTTATTAATTGTGCAGCCCCTAATTTATTCTGAGACATTGGGACTATTTAACTTGAACAAATTTAGGCTATCACTATACTCCATGTAACATAGTGTTGTGCAAATTATATTAAGTTTTTTTTTTATGGTTTTATTTGCAGGATTGCTTTCTGTTCTTCCAGTGCAAACAAAGCAATCAGTAATATCCTCTTTTCAACAGGAAGCGTTGGAGTTCATGAGAAATGTGATCCTGAAACACAGACACTAACAATGCCACTGCTGTGTGCCAGTAATATATTTTGGCTCACAGCATATACGATTGATTTGACAATGATATATGCTGTTTACGATGATTCACATAGTACTAGAGCTGCAACAATTAAACTATTTTTTAAGAGAAAAAAGTATAAGATCTCTGATCCCAGCTTCTTAAATGTGAATATTTTCTAGTTTCTTTACTCCTCTATGACGGTAAACTGAATATCTTTGAGTTGTGGGCAAAACAAGACATTTGAGGACGTCATCTTTGGGCTTTGGGAAACATTGACTGACATTTTTCACCATTTTCTGACATTTTATAGACCAAATAACTAATCGATTAATCGACACATTCATCGACAGCCCTACGTAGTACCATTACAAACGCCTCACTAAGGATGAAAATGGACAGTAAGTGGTATTAATTTGACAGCTGCCACCACCTTGCCATGGAAATAGCTTCGAATACAAAGAACCATCAGCACTCACCGGTGATGCCCACTTTGTAGAGCGCCCTGAACTTCTGATTGATGGCCTCTCCGGGTACATAGTCACCCAGGCCGATGGTGCTGAGGGAAATGAAGCAGAAGTAGAAGGACTCCAGGAAGTTCCAGTTCTCCTCCAGCGCTGAGAAGATGGCGGCGGGGATGAGGAAGAAGCAAGAGACGGCCAACGTGGTGAGCAGAGAGGCATGAACGATGGCCACCAGTGGCTTGGACAAGCCCCAGCGCCTGTGGACGTACATGATCGGCCTCCGCGTGCTGAACACCATGATCCTTTGCACCACGGCGGTGAGGAAGAGGAGGGTGAAGGGGATGCCGATCACGGAGTAGATGATGCAGAAGGCCTTCCCGCCATCTGACAGAGGTGCTGTGTGACCATATCCTGTAGGAAAACAAACGGGACAGAACATTAATATGTGTGAACCAGGGCTATTATATCAATATTGTGACATGAGACTAGACATAGTCTTGGATTTTGGATATCGTAATATGGCTTAAGTGTTGTCTTTTCCTGGTTTTAAAGGCTGCAGTACAGTAAAGTAGGGCTAGGCGATATGGATTAGATATATGGTACCTTATACCTCAATATCGATATTGCAACAATATTGAAGGGTTGACTATTGGTGCTCTCACAACATATATTTACGCATTGAGACAGTTTCAATACTCATTTTGCACAGTATTGATACATGAGTACCAGCTGCTCTCTCTTCTCTCTGACAGCGAGTTGACACACTAAAAATCAACAATTTGATGCCCTCCATGTTGCGTCAAGTTTTCCTAGTGGCATTGAATATCGGTATTTTTCAAGGTATTGTATCGGAGTTAGAAATTCCAGTATCATGACAACACTAGAACAGCCTTGTGTTCAGAAAATGACATCACTTTACTGTAATGCAGCCTTTAAAACAAGGAAAAGACAACACTTATACCATATTATGTATGATATTCAAAATCTAAAACGATATCTAGTCCCATATCATGATATCGATATAATATCGATGTATTGCCCAGCCCTTACAGTAAAGCGATGTATTTTTCTGAACTTACCATACTGTTCTAGCTGTTCTATTATTTGCCTTTACCCAGTTAATCATTATATCTACATTACTAGTGATCTAGTCTCACCCAGCAGGTTTTCTGGCTTATTTAAACGTTGTTTTAGACAGTGCACGCTCCTGAGCACACGTGCCCTTTTAAAGCAACACCCTCTTTAACAGTTTCACTGTGGAATAAAACAACAGGAACCGACAGAGTAACTAGTTAAATATACTGTAAGAGGCCTAGACAAACAGAGAGGAAACAGACAACAAAAAGGTGCAGGCTCAATTAAAGCATTTGCGGGCAGGCAGAGGAAGATTCCTGGCAACAGTCTTGAAGTTATGTCCTGTTCATGCGAAAGAGCTATTGTTGCAAAAACCTCATCAATAGCACGACCATCTTAACCCACGACAGTCTTGATATTACAGAATAATTCATGCTTGAAAAAGAACATTGGGTGCCTTTATGAGTGTATTGTATGGGAAACTATGAAAGGGCTTGTTCTGAAACAGGCAGGACACGACAGTGATCTTTTCAGTATGCAGGCACAGTATGTGTTGTGTTGTAATAAGTAATTCAGCGCAGCAACAACAACAGACTAATCGCTGTGCTTTTGCAATGCAAATATCGAGACCGGTATCAGGAAACTGCATAGAGATAGCAGATGGAGTTATGACAAGTATGATCAGACTGTGTGCACATTGTCAACATCTCAAAGAATGCACGGGTGTTGTCTGAGGACAGTAATAGTACATGAATGAGAGAGGTAACATGTTTTTAAAAAAAGGTGCAGGCTCAATTAAAGCAATTACAGGCGGGTAGAGGGTGATTATAGGGCTGCGATACTGTAAGTAAGGCGATATATTGCAATTATTTTAATCTAATTTTAGTAAAACTCTATTTTAGTATAAAGTACACACCACCATCTTCATAAAATCTGAGGAAAATAACATTTTTATGGAGTCAGAACAGTGGGATTTGCATTTGCATTCATCACAGTCCCTGTAACATCCAACATCATATCACTACTTTGAGAGGACACATACACTGAGAGGGTGCATCGCTTTGTAAATGACATAAAGTCTGACTGAGTAAGTCTTTGCATGTGAACTATTATTTTAACATCGATAAAATGTTTATGAGAATCAATACAGTATTAACATAATATCGTGATATTCTATATTTATTTATATTTTCTTACAGCACTAATGACTACTGGGACAGTCTGGAAGTTATGTCATGTTAATGTGAAGGAGGCTGGACAAACCTAACATGTTCTTGTTAAGTGGACCTAACAAGAGTGTTAAAAAATACTTTGGGTCACTAACAAGAGTGTTAAAAAATACTTTGGGTCACTAACAAGAGTGTGCAAATGAGGAAACTGTAGCTTCAGCTTGGTATTGAATCGGTTAAATGAAATACAGCTATTGAGAATAAGATCAACCAACAGCTTCATACTGGTTCCTGTTCCTTTTTCCTCTCATGAGAATTAATTTGCTCATGGTGTCTGGTACTATATCTTGTAACTAGTCGGTCGTAACTGCTGAGTAACAAAGGTAGTAGAAGTTGGTTTTTTTTAATTGCAAGACATAAGACAATACATTAACAAAACAACAAGAGGACGACAAGAACAGTGAATACAGGCCAGTTAACACAATTTTTCCATGAGATGTGAGAAACTAGTGAAGCTGGTGTGTGTGCCTGTGTATATTTGCGTGCGTGCGTGCGTGTGTGCATTTGTGTGTGCGTGTGAGCATGTGTTATAGGGTGGAGTCTATAGGGTGGATATATGTATGGAGAGAGGAGGAAAAATGCTAACTAAATAAGTAATAAAGGTAGTTGACTAAAGGAGAGCATAGGAAAGGAAATAACTAAATAAATAAATGAGCAAGGAACATAATTAATGTAATAAATCTAATTAATAAAATCAACTATAATAAAGAGATAACAGAAATAACAATGATAAATTAAAAGGGGGTCAACCGGGTGATTGTTTCATTTTGTACTTATTGATTTGAAACTGTATTTATGCACTTATTCAATTTGTATAAATATATATAGACACACACTTTGTTTTCACTGATTGGCCCAGCTTATAGGAGAGGGCTGGACCATTGTGGGCATGATCCCTTACAAAACAGCTCCCAGACCCAACAGAGGGGGTCTGTTTAATATAAAATATCTAACAACAATCAGCAGCAGGTGTTTGATGTATCATGACTGGTAGAAACAATGAGGATCAAACTCATTCTGAAAGTCCCATTGTGACTAATAAAAGCAAAATGTTTGAGATTAAAAAAAAAAGAGCAAAAAACTGTCACAAGGAGTTCGAGCTCTATCTGATCTACACGCCTGTCAAGTCTCTGTTTAGCCATCAACAGACTTCTGTTGAGACTCATACAGGAAGAGTGTTATATGCATGTCAGGCAGAAACTGCTGTACACGGTATCAGCCCAATCGAGTATGTTGAAACTTCAGAGATAAATGCTGCCGTGTGGTCAGACTAAAGTTCTCCAGGCATCCTCACTGACAAGCATTTGCAAGCTAAGTTCATGTGAGCAATGCTAGATAACAGAAAACAAATCTCTCTGCAGTGTCGTGCAAAACTACAAATGCCCTAAGAGAAAATACACAAAACTGTTTGTAAAAGATTCCACCTTAATTCTAACATGTGATTGCTAAAGGGTAAAAAGGAAAATGACGATGTTGACACTGTCTCAAGTTTTGTTTGCTTCACACTCTATATAACCCCGTTTCTGTCTGGGATACAGCAATAAACTGTGTATTTTTTGCAAAAAGGGCTGTTCATTTATAGTGATATTATGTAGGCTACATATGTGATTGCTTGGGAGGAAAAGGAAAAATGATGATGTTGACACATGTCTCACAAGTTTTGTGTGCTCCTGTCCCCTCACACTGTATATAACCCCCACTTCCGTGTGGAATACAGCGATATACTGTATATTTTTGCAAGAGGGGCTGTGTATTTACAGTAATGTGATGTAGGCTACTGACTGCATGGCAGTGTTCACTGTGTCAACATAAGTGCAAGATAGAAAACACATAGCTTCTGTACCTGAATAACCAGTTATAAATATAACCAGCATTTTTATAAAAAGGCTTTTTTAACTCCGCAAGGCAACAGCTTGGTTCACCTTTTCCCACACCTTATACTGTCCTCTTTTTGGCTTATGTGTAGTAACTTATTGTTTTGATACCGCTGGTTACGGGTTTTAGTTTTCTCATTATTTGGTCTTGTTATGTTTTGTTCTTTTATTGTTGTTTTTATTTTGTCTGTATTTCATTGTATCTGTGCAAGCACTTTGAAACTATGTTTAGAAAGGTGCTATGCAAATAAAGATTAGACCAGGTTGAAAACAAAAGGTGATCGTGCTTTGCCGTACTGGCTCCCCGACTCTGGAACATCTGGATCTTCCAATGAGCATTAGATCAGCAGACTCACTGTCACAACTTTTAAATCCCGTCTTAAAACCCACTTTCATAGAAAGGCTTTTCTAATCAGCTGAATTATAGTCCTTTGTATGCTTGTGTGCTGATGTGTATATATATGTGCATATATAACTGTATGAATATGTTTATGCTTGTTTCTTTATTTTCCCATTCTATCGTTTTTTATTTAATTATTTATGTTTCAGTGTATTATGTTGTATATGATGTGAATTTCCTTGGAAAACACAAATAAATAAATATTTTATTACACATTTCCACTACCTGCCTATAGTTACATTATAGGACATATAGGTTTGAGTGGCCTATAGTTGTGGCTCAGGTCAGACAAACGGATGTTTTTGCCAAAAGAGGAGACTGATAGATATAATAGTAGGCTATATGTTTTTACATCAGCATTATTATTATTGAGCAGCATTATTGTGAGTGCGCACCTGGTGGTCTGCATCATCATCACCTGTCTGTCCTACCTACACTGATATGTTTAGATATTTTCTTTTCTTCTGTACTGTTTTTTTGTACTTATTTCATTGTTTTTATTGGATTGTTTTCTGCACATTTTGTGTGCTTCTTGTTTTTGTTTAACTTTTGTTGTATTTTTTCAAATTATGTTAGTTTAGATCTTTCTTCCTTTTTTGTTATTGTTTTTTTTTTTTTCATTGACTGGATTTTGTGCAGTTTTATATATGTGCAAATAAATAAATAAATAAATACTTCATTACACATTTTCTCTACCTGCCTATAGTTACATGATATGCCATATAGGTGTGTGTGGCCTATAGTTGTGGCTCAGGTCAGACAAAAGGATGCTTTTGCCAAAAGAAGAGCCCACTTAAGACTAATAGATATAATAGTAGGCTATATGTTTTTACAACAGCATTATTGTGACTGCGCACCTGGTGGTCTGCAGCATCATCACCTGTCTGTCCTATCTATACACTGTCCAGGTGCAGTGAGGAGACACTCACCTGTGGTGGACAGCACGGTGCTCGCAAAGAACAGTGCAGAGGTGAAGTCCCAGTTCCAGTTAGCAGAGGCGTTGTTGAGGATGGAAACCCCATAATTACTGGCGTCCAGGGCTTTCTTTAGAAACCTCTCCAGACGCTCCTCGGACAGACACTCATTCTCCTGCAGGAACTGCTTCTTGATGGCCCTCAGCTCCTGTCGCAGCAGGTCTTCATAAGGCAGCTCCACCGAGGAGAAGACAACAGCGCCGAAGACCAGATACAGCACATAACCCAGGACCAGAAAGACAAAGTACCACGTCGATCTGTGACTCTGGATCAAGCGCACACACGAATTGCTGGCTAGAGACTGGAGCATTTTTTAAAAGGTATCACCTAAATATAACACTAAACTAATAACTAACCACCTCTCGCGTTATATGGCAGAAATAGACCATCAAAGAGAGGGATGTTGCTGCGGACAAAAGCTCAAATATTCTCTTCCCCCTCTGAGAAACACTGCTGTGACACTTGAGGCGTTCAGGTGCAGTCGGAAATATCATCGGAAGAACAGTAGGCTGAGAGGCTGAGATCCTCCATGTGATAGGCTACTCCACTTGTGACGTCTTGGGTGAAAAAAAAAAAAAAAACACCTTTAAATTTATATTATTATATTATTTATATTATATTTTATTTCTAACTTCAATACTTGAAATTTTATTATTAACTTTTTTTTTA
>CAKAOH010027950.1:0-21548 GCA_916701665.1 Sebastiscus tertius | reverse complement strand
ATTAAAATGATATTTTTGTTGAGAAATAAGCATCAGCTTAAGTTTTCCACTCTTGAGAAGGAGGCCCTCGCTCTGTTGTTGGCTTTGCAACATTTTGAGGTCTATCTTGCATCCAGTGTTGAACCCATTAGAGCCTCTTGTGTTCCTCTCAAGGATGTACAATCACAACCAGCGTTTAATGCGTTGGTGGCTGATGGTTCAGGGGTTCAATCTAGAGATAGTGCTTAAAAAAAGGGTCTGAAAATGTGGTAGCTGATGCACTATCACGTAGTTAGCAGGTTTGTTAGTATAGCATTGTAATCCTGTGGAGGTGTTACGTGCCTGCAGGGCCAGACAGGCCTGCAGAGCCTTTCTCCTGTGCTGTTCTGCCCCTCCCCCTTGTCTTGCAGGTGCTTCCAGGATTGACAGTTAATGGAGGTGATTGGAGTCCACCTGTGCAGAGTTTGTCAGCTGCTGATTGGCTCTCTCTCATCCCATCCAGCCAATCGCCGTCGTGGGCTGCAGTTAAAAGAGGCACACTCTGGGCTGTCTCTCTCTCTCTGACTCATTTGTAATGAAGTATCTGACTTGTGAAGACACTTGTGTCCAGTGTGAATTAAAGCTAAGGTTTGTGGTAAGGAGGTAGAGGGCATAGGTAAGTTTGGGGTACACTTTTGCACATAGGTTTGTTGTCATGTCTAGAAACACTAGGTTAAGTGGTTGTTGCCAACCCTTGTATGTTTTGTAACCTGCTGTTTGTAGATAACTTAGTCAGCCTTTTGTTTGTTGTGTTTAAAGAAGACAGAGATCCAGTTAGGCCTAGTTTTGGTTTGTTAATTTTGTTTATTTGGCACAACTATTTTGTCCCTACCTCCACCACGATTGTGAACCTTTAGTTTTCCTTTAATAAACTGTTAATTTTTGCACTTTACTTTGACTCTGTTTCATCTTTGGTTGTTAAGTTATTGTTCCACTTAGTGGACGTAACAACAATATTCATCCTTCGCATTTTGACTGATCTATTTGAATCAGGTTTGTTAAGTAGGTTTTCACATACAAGGATAAGAAATTAGTTTTTTATTTTGAAGATAGATGATTGAATGGGGGAAGAGCGTGATGAGTAGTTTGGAAGCTGGGTGGTTACTGGGAGATGTGCAGGAAGGTGAGCACAGAAGAGACAAGTTAACAACACGGAGAAAATAATTTCACTAGAGACTATAGCGTTGGCCTGAAGTGTTTCTACCACAGAG
Source organism: Sebastiscus tertius (assembly GCA_916701665.1). NCBI lineage: Eukaryota > Metazoa > Chordata > Actinopteri > Perciformes > Sebastidae > Sebastiscus > Sebastiscus tertius. The sequence goes on along the minus strand of CAKAOH010027950.1, from coordinate 20,319 downwards.
GTTGAGACTATAATGTGGCGAGGAGTGATTGGAGAGCTGTGGTAGATCTACTGCAGATTGGTGAGGTGATTGCAGACAGGTGAGTATGATGAGCAGAGCGGGAACCAGGAGCATTAGACCGCGCCCACGGCAATACACACAGGATATAAACATAGAAAGAGAAAAGAAAAGGAAAACAGTACAAAAGTCAATAATCATAAATAGAAGAATGTACAATAAAAAATATATAAAACATTACCCAAAATAATTTTTCTGCAGTGATGAAGAGACTTAGAGAGAGCCAAAGTGAAACTGTTTACACAAGTAGTAAAACTTAATTCAAAATCCCATTTTGGAGTCCCCTGTCCTAGCCCTTCGCAGGCTAAACGCCACGATTTGACAAAATTACGTTTCCATACATTCTCAATTACGCTTCGAGGGAAAAATATTTTCTCTCGGATTATTGTTGCACCAAAAAAACGCAACAAAAGTACTTGATTAGATTTAATAAAAAAGCATCACGATTAAATTAAGTGAACATGAACACCCGTCTCTTGAGCAAAAGTCTGGTGTTTGCGGACTTTACTAATTTAAGGACGGATGTGATATACGTCAGAAATAAACGTAATCTGCAACATATTACATTTTCATAATTCACAATGCAGTTTTGTTGCAGGGGAAGATCATTTTTAGGAGACCACTAAGGGGAATTTTAGGGATGTGGATGAAAAAAAGTTACGATGCGGCGCTGGTAACCTTTCATGGATGCTGTAGTTTTTCCTGCTCACAAAATAATCATTGTTTTCAATTTCTAATACCCAGCTCTGCAGTAATTTATCTTAGAATATAGAAAATTAACCCCGGGAACATGCTTCATTGTGTGAAACAGAGGCTAGCCCGGACATCATGACTTCAGCTCTCTATGTTGATGTTCTCCAGTGGGTGTGACATTTTATTACCGACTTTAACATGGTCATAAACGGCATAATAAACAGGCTGGGTACTGAAGGGCTACTAAGCTGCTCTGTTGGAGAATCAGAGCTGTGATTGTTCTAATTATTCTGGAATTAGTTTCTGTGTGGCTAATCATGGTTTCATATGGCTTAATGAGAGGGTTACTGTGATTTAGTAAAGGCTGAATATGTGCACAACTTCATTCGATCAACAGTTCATCTTCCCTCATCGCCCCCTCGTCCTAGGCGATACACAGAATATGTAAAGTCAGCTCAGTCACACACACACACAAACATTGTCATCTGTGGATACACAGACCGAGCAAGGTCACCGTGGGCATCTGTGTGAGCAGCGGTGTTCAATGTTTGGACTGGAAACTGCACTTGACGCCACTTCAAACAACAACGCGCCGCACCAAACAATTGTCCTCTGTGTTTGGAGAGTTTGTGGCTGTTTTTTTATTCGCTCGTTTCACTCGTTGTTAGAAGAGCTGCTTTTTATTGGCCGAGGACAAACTGGAGCGGTGACCGACAGTGTGTTGTCTTTGTTTACTCGAGGATACTGAGAACTGTGTCTGACGAAAGATACAGAGAGAAGAGACAGAACTTAAGGGAACGAAGTAGAAGACAGTAAAGTCAGCAATATAAAAAATATATTCAGAATCACTCCGACTATGCTGCTACATATGTGCCAACTCTCCCGATTTTCCCCGGGAGACTCGCGCTCTCGTGCCCCCTCCTAGTTTTCATTATCTCATGTTTCCGGTGCTGTATAAGCCCTACTATTTCCACCCAGACCGCAACAGAGTTATACACCAAATGTCTTTTCCCCGGTGGAGGAGAGCTGCTCGCGACACCGTGGCGCGGTTTGAGCTCAAGCCCCCAGGAATAGCACCTACAACTTCCGTGTCTGTCACATGATACCATTTTTGCAGTCTCAAGCTTGGCGAGTACTCTTTGGTACATCACTCTTTAAAGCTCTTTCCAGCATGCAGGGAGACTATTGTGTTTATCGGTAAAAGCCCAGTGATGGAGTGGTTGCACTACTTTATGATGAGCATTTCGTGTGCACTCTGTCTCCCTTTTTTACAATTTCATTGTATCTCCACGTGACAGTTGTAAAGGAAAATGTCTGAAAGTGCATCAATACACACAGTTGCAGTGGGAGCTGTGGTGGGTATTTCTATATCCAGACACACATTCACAGCTCTCTATCTATCAAAGCTATCCGTCATGCTTTGAGGGGGAAATACATTTATAACTCCACATCTCCATCTCACTGCCTGAATGGAAGTCGCCCCCGAGGGACACACCGCTGGCAAAACCAAAAGATGTTATTTGGCCACCAGCCTGTAATCCCTACAAGACACAAACATCAGTGTCATTACCTACAGAGGAAAACACAGCAGGAAAAACAATTCAATGCAAATAATATGGTTTCTACAACGGAGGAGAGCACAGCTAGTCTCTATCAGAAATAGAAAATTGTATCTGCTCTTTTTGGATTTTTCTGTTGGTAGTTAAAAACGTTGATTTGAAACACCTTCCTGTTCTTGTACTTTTGTCGCTGATATAAAAAGAGGCGTGATTTTTAACGTATCTTTTTGCTTTCATTGCAGTAAATGCTGTTTTGCTGCTCCTGCACCCCCAATACCACCAGAGTCGAGGCCCCTTCAACGTCTCAATTTACATTTGATATTTCACGTGACTTTTAATCTTAAAGGCAGGGCTGACGATGTTCTCCAGTAGACACTATTTGTTATATTGGTTGAAATGGTCTTTACACCCCGACAGCGATCCGTTACTGATGAGGTCTGAAAAAAGATCGTAAAAGAGCCGTCATCTGTAGCTGCTGTAATCCTGTAAAAACGTCTACCAATCACTGCCTCGCGGTCCGCTTGGAAAGAACCAGTCGGATGCCTCCCTGCTTCCCTGCTCGTTCTCTACCCCTGGTGTTGCACCAGCCTGAACTCAAAGCGCGTCGCCGCCGCAAGTTTACTGGAGAATGGAAGAGAAAACTCAGCCCTGCAGCAGCACTGCCGCGGTTACCTGTCATGAGGTAGCGTTGTTGAGTTGAGGTCCTCTCTCCGCTCTGTGTCTGTGAAGTAGTTATGATGCGGCGGTGCTTGTGCATGTGTATCTTTAAGATACAATTTATACACTTATATCCACCAGTGCAGTGCCGTTTTATTTTCACCCAAACTATGATCTTTACCAAACCTAACCAAGTATTTGTTGCCTAGACGTAGAGAATGCAGTTCCAAAATGCCAAAAGTGCCATGAGCGGTTAAAACACTATAACGTTGATATACACGTATGTAGAAATGTTGATATGAAACGTATTTTTGGCTCAGAAACGTCAAGATTCAACATATCCAAACGGTTTACAGAAACGTACAATGACAACGTTTTTATTCTGGCGACTGGGTTGGACCTAACACACTCTAGTCCGCCTCAGTTTGGAGGTGTAAAGATCATGTTTTCAAAAACACAAATCATTTTACACCTTTTAAAAAATCTGTCTAGAATAAATCTTATAGCATCCTGAGGTGTTTATGAAGCTGGATAGCAACCTGTGTGTCATGCTTCTTGGTTGCTTGGTGTTTTCACTATCGGACAGCTATATTATCTTGATGCTCAAAGAAGCTTTTTAAATAGTAGAATAAACATTGTGTTTTGTTCGCCTGTTGTAAATTACCTCTTGAAAAAAAAAGTGGCACCTATAAGAGCTACTTCTCTACAACTTGAAGCCAACCTGTTCCGATCCAAACTATCCTCACAGAGCTCGACCTTCTCTGTCACTTTCGCATCAACCTTTCATTTCTAATTCTGTCGGAAAGAGTCGTAATTGCTGAGGGGAAGTTTCATTTTCCACACAAAGCAACGGCCAATTCTTCCAGTCACTGACATGTGTCTGTGTATTACTCCTCTGTGTCAATCAGATGGTCCCACTAGAACGCTCCTCCTTTTAGGGTTTGAGCTTCACTTAGTCTCCGGTCGTATTTATTAATTTATGACACAGTGTTGGAACTGAAATTCTCTTTTTTTGGCTCCTATCTCTTCGCTGATCTAAGAGGAAGAAACGCAAAGAGAATCTGTTATGTTTGTTTTTGACGTATCACAAATACGTTTGTAATGATAGTCCGCGGAAATCCATGACAAGGGAGGACAGGTGGGATGGGTGCGTCAAAAAAAACTCCCGACTTTCACCCAGGAGAAAGCTGTTTGTGTCCCGTGTGAAACCAAAAGTCAACGTTCACTTATTTTAATTTTCCCGTTTTCATTCCCAGGGCAAACTTTAACGTCGTTATGAGATGCAGCGAGCTTTCCATTAACTACAATGTCTCCGTCAATATTAAACGCTCAGGGTAAATGCACCGGTCGTGTGGTGTCGTAGCTTTTAAGAGGGAAAAGACACACATGGATGGGTCCAACAAACACAGGGCTTTCATCCAGGAGTCAGCTGTTTGTTCACAACGCTCAGTGCCATTTGGGTAACCCTTTGATTTACAGGACATTAATAACGTAATGTGAAGGAATTGACAGGAAATAACAGTTCAGTAAATGCAGCAAAATCAATATAATGACAAGTTGTAGTAGTAGAATTACCTGGAATTACTGTCAAGTATTGAAGTGTGAAATTACAGAGTATCCTATACAGAAACTCTACCACTTAACATTACAATAACAATTCATTTCCATATAATTACTAACCAAAGCCCTTTATTTTGCTTTAATTTTACTCTGTAATTACCCAATAGTAATTCCACGTAATTCTAATAGTACAACTTGTCATTATATTTTACTTTACTGTCATTTCTTGGCAATTTCTTCACATTACTACGTGAATAATGGCCTGTAAATTAAAGGGCTATCGTCATTTTCACTTTACATATAGTAGTTTTAAGTCCAACCATGTTATTTTTTCCTAAACCTAACTAAATGGTTTTGTTTGTTTTGACTGTCACCATCTTGGTTTTTGGCCGTCGCCAAAACATTTTGGTCTAATTTGGACCGAATAGTGACGCTGAGAGGTCTGACAAAGCCTCAGTGTGCCTCAGTATATGACTGATTTGGGATGAGAATGCGTTGGTTGTATGGGAACGTAATCTTGTAGAAGACAGTGCTGCTTAAAATGCATGTATTCATCATCTGCTCTCTCTCTTTAACCTGAGAAATATTGGCGTCAAATTTATACTTTTGACAAGCGGGATGTATTTTATTGAAAAATGTCATGCTTCAGATAGGAGCCTGGTTATTATAGTTCAAGTGGCGGAGTCTGATTAAAGCAGAAACACACTCTCCAACTCCAAGGTCAAACCTCATCCTGACTATTAAAATTCACTTTACAACCACTGATAGCAATGCTAATGACCACATGAGACGGGAGGCTCCTTAATCAGTGGAAATATTCCTCTCGTGGCGCTCCCCCCCCCCCATTTTCAGGAGACATGGGGCCTCTCATCATGTGCGGCGTGACGGCTGTGTTGCAGGGGGTGTCCCTGCCGGCTGGAGATGACGGCTGCAGAGAGGCAGCGGAGTGACGGACGACTCAGAGATAGTCCGTCTGTCAGGCGGAGTGATGGCTGGGAGACACCCGCTGACAGATCAGGCGAGACGAGGAGAAATAAGAGGAGAGGAGGACGCGGAGGGGAAGCCTGGCAGCTTTGTCTTTCAATCCGGGGAGACGGGGAGGAGGGGACAGCAAAAAAAAGAAATCAGAAGTGCTCAAGTGGCGGCCATGTTGCTTGTGGATGATCAAGAGGCACCTATACGTGTTAACGATGTTTTCAAGAGGGATCAAATGTGCTCCATTAAGCTCGGATCCATCCGGTGTCGCTCAGTGATATCAAAGATGGTCTGCAGCCGCTGTGAAGCGTTCACCCTGGGCAGACTTAATGAACGACCTAATCAGACACGTCTGTAATCAGTCGAGTATCTTAATTAGGCCGGGGAGGGATGTTGAAGAGCAGCGCTCCGCTACGGCCTCAATCAGTCACATTATGACTCAGTGGGAGAAGAGGTGTTGTATGTATGTATCTGGGTTCAAGCCTATAATCAAAAGTTATTTTACCTTTTACCTTGGGACGGCGACGATGGGTGTGGTTTCATTTCTCTCTTTTTCTTTTTCTCTAGATATTCTCAGAGCTAAACTAACTCTCCTGCAGTGTGTAGTGAGCGCGCATGCACATCTAGAGGTGGAGCGAGAACGCATGCGTGAAGGCAAGCAGGCAGCGGAGCAGAGACTTCGGCCACACGCGAGCATGTGTCCCGACCCGGTACATTTATACGCATAAAAAGTTACAAACAGACCCTTTAACTTTGTAAATTGAAAAAAATAAATAAAAACGCAACAAAACTACTTGGTTAAGTTTAGTAAAAAAAAAAAAAAAAAAAAAAAAGAACATAATGGTTTGGCTTGAAATGATGCCGTTTGTTATGTTATTGAAGTTATGGACATTTCAAACAGCGGTCTCCTGGATTAAAGCCTTGTGTTTGTTGGGCCCATCCATCTCCCATCCACTCACCCTATGTGTCTTTCCCTCATAACTTCACCACAGTCACTCCCGGGGTATTTCTCTGAGCGTTTACTGCTGCTGTGGATGGGTTTACATCGTTGTTAATGGAATGGGTGTGATGGTACAGAGATACGCGTTCCCTTCAGGATACATTATAATAACTTTGGTGATCCATTAAGATTTCATGAAGCAACATCAGTTCAGAACTTTGACTAACAATTTTTACTCATTTGAATATATAATGATTATTATTATTATTGTTATTAATAATAATGTGGCCTTCTTTCATGATATAGCATGTTTTCCGATAATTTAAGAAATAAATAGTACTTAAATAAAAGTACTGAGTATTTTCTTATTTTAAGAACTTGAGTGCAAAGTGAACATAACAGTTTCCATTGAAATTATAAAGAAAAAATAAATAAATATAGGCCTAGCCTACATCACGTTAGAAACGTCATAGAAAAATATATATAATAAACATTTTTATACTGTTTTGACGACATATATCGTCATATTGCTCAGCCCTAAACGTGTCTGCATTTAGCTGAAATGCTTTCCCAACAGTACAGCCTCTCAGAGCTGCTAGTATGAGTGTGGACTATTGGTCTTTAATGGTTGACAGCTGTATGATTCTCTGAGTTGTGGATATAATAATGTAAAAGTAGCCTAATGTGGAGCGAGCTGAACGGTAGTATTTATGTGTAAATGCAAAGGACGAAGGTTGCCATATTGCTCTACAGGTCGTACCTGTGTTTAACTGCATAGTATTCATTCTCATCTGTTTTTAAGTTAATGTATTTTTTTTATGTTCTGTTACATTTTTTTCCCGGTCTTCCACAGCTAATTTGGTCCGAGTTAAATTTGAACCTTTCACGGTGGAAAAGTTAAATAAATGTGCATATCCTTAGCAGCCGAGCAGTCAATCATCCCGGTGTCAGGCAAAGTGCTTCTCCAGGGGTCACACGTGGTTCTCACTCCCAGGTTCGTCTCCTCCAGGACACGAGCAGCACTGAGACACGACATTAGCATAAAGCCCCTCTAAACTGCTCCTCTCGCTCTCCTCGTCTGCCCTTCACACATTCACTGACAAGTCCCGTTTCCTCCACGTTGAGACTAATTGGCCCGCTGCTCGATTACGTTCCTCTCCTTCGGTTTAGAGGAAGAGTTTGTTTTTGTGTGTTGAAGAGCCGCCGGCTGGTGAGTCATAGCAGCGAAGCCTTGATACTTCTAAAACAGATCAGTGCATCAGCTCAGGTGTGTGCATCTTGCCGTCAGCTGTTTGCTCTTTCTAACGTTGGATGTGCATGTTGTAAACAAATATATTTGAATGGACCTTTTGATCAGATTCTGCACGAAACCCCTGAGGAAGAGAGAGTTGTCCAAGGTACAGGGAGCCGTTCTACTAATACCTTTTCCCACCAAAATTAACGCGTTTATGCAGGTTTTTTTAAACACAGGAAACCTGCTAAAATAAGCAATAGACTACTTTCTCATTGCCAGTATGCCGTGCCGTTGCACTGGCCTTTCTGTTTTCACGTTCGACGTCACGGAGGTCACTTCTTTTTTACATCTGTTACTTATTCAGTCTCTCTTTCAAACTCTCAAACCAACCCGGTCTCACTGAAAGGTTATTTGTATGCCACGCAAATGTCCGCAGTTAGGTTCAGGCAAGAAAACCAATTAAGTTAGTGTAAGAGAAAACGTCATGGTTGGGCTTTAAAAAAGTAAGTAAACTAAGTAAAACACATACAGAAACAACGTCACAAATATCAACAAAAAAACATCATCAAACGTCACTAACAGAAATTACAAACCGTGTTTGTTGGACCCATCCACCTCCCCGACACGCCCACCATAAGCGGTCTTTCTCGCTTTTTGTACGACATCACAAACTCTTACCGTAGCATTTACGCGTGGATGTGTTTACATTGCAGTCAGTACAGGATGCATGACGTACAAAAGACACGCGGAAATCCAGAAAGGCGTACTTATTGCACGCTAATCGCCTTGTGCATTATCGTGGCATTTACACGCCTTTTTTGTGCGAACGGTTGGTCAAACCGGAGTTGGTGATTGTTGGAACAGCGGAAAGACTAACAAAGACAGTTTTGATGAGTTTTATTTTGTTTCTGTCGAGTTTGAATGAAGTGTGTTTTATGACGATCAGCGAGGTAAAATTACTGTTTCTGTCAAAGGAGTCTGGTGGCTTTGAGGAGAGCATAATAATTGTATGTTTTGTGCATTAATACATTATAATAATTGTCTAAATCCTTGTTGCTTTTATTTATCACTCACTTCAACGTGCGTTCGTACTGGGAAGAGGGTGAAAATTAGCGAGTCTACCCGGATGTCATGTTTATTTTATCACTGCTGATCGGAGCTGGAGCCGATAAACACCCGTGGCTACTGCCATTTGTCCCGGGAATGAATGCCGATTGTAACCCTTCCCACTGAAGACAAAAGCCAGATGTTAGTGGGTGTTTTTTTGTCCAGTGGGAGACTGGCTTTACACTGTCAACACTCTCCAGCAGAATGACAGCAACACATCCTGTAATGTTTACCCACAGGCTGAGGGAAACAGTGAGTCGAGACTTTTGCTGAAACAGGCACCGAAAGCGGGAAAATGAGATGGAGAAAAAAAAAAAAAAACGTGAGGATGAAAAAAAATGTTCAAGGATCATTTTGATGTTGGTTTTCTTTGTCAACGTCAGCTCTCTATTTTCACTTCTGTCATCTTTTGTGTTTGCTTTGAGAGTGACTCATCTTACATTCTGCCTCTATCTTTGGCAAGAGAGAGAGAAAAACAAGAAAGGAGACAGTTACAGACTAAAAGACAGTCTCCCTCACACACACATACACACACACACACTTACACTCTTTCCTGTCATATTATCACTGATTAAAACTGCGTCCCAGAGGTCTCGTCCATAATCGGCTCTTAAAACTGTTCATTAAGTCTGCAGGTCGGAGCTCGCAAAACTCGCTGCACAGGTTCGGTCTAATAAACACACTCAAGTATCTCTACACACAGGACGTGTTTCCGTATGTCTGGAAATTGAACATCATAATATGTAAATAAATCCTGTCACATTTACACCCTAAAACTCTCAGCAGCACTCACATCTGAAATTCAAGTGAAAGATTTCGATTGATCCTTCCCGCGTCACCGTCCCCTCCCGTAATTGGCTTCCCGGCGTTTCCTCCCACCGTGATAATCTCCAATCAGCCATCTGCCCGTGTCATCTCTGTGCGCCACCGCTCTGCCCTTCCCTCCGTCCGTTTCGCCGTGTTCCCGCTTTTCCCCCCGCTGATAATGCAATAATGCAATATTGCCTCAAAACAGCCATTAAACAAAACGCAGCGCGTGAAAACAAAGTCCTCAATTAGTCGTGTACCGTCCTCTCTGACACCATCAACATGTGTGTGTGTGTGTGTGTGTGTAAAGGCCCTCCTGTGATGGACGTAATAGGCCAGGACAGATGGCCTCCTCTCCCACCGACCCGCCACCACACACACACACACGCACACACACACACGTACACATACGCGTGCCTGAAGCGCAGCCTCAGTGTTTGGTCGTGGTTGTTGTTGCTGTTCCAGTACTAGCCTTATTCTGTCGCTCAGAGCAGCAGGAGAGCGCTACATCTGTGCCGTGTTTGCTTGTGATGTCGGTACAGAAATAGAAGTGAAGGAGCCGCCGTTTGAACCGACCATTCAGCTCTCTGACATCCCTGGGTAAAAATAAGCTGTCTGGGACGCGGCGGGCTCTTTGGTGTTGAGTTTAACATCTGCTTGTCATAACCTGGTACAGCGGCATACCGTGACGGGGCAGCTACAGGTGTGTGTGTGTGAGGCTGGATGCAATTTCAATTGATTTGTTTCACTGTTGGCATTACAAGAGGTGGCGTTTTATTTCCCTGAACATTATCAGATTAGTGTTCTACTGATTGAAATTGTTGGCATCTGAACTGGGCTCCATGTGCCGGAGTGAAAAGGAAGAATCCACTGTAAAATACTGTAACTCTGAAAATAAATAGCTATCTTGTGCCATTTCCCCTTTGTGTTATTAGTAAGTAAGCAATGTGAAATCACATTGAATACGTTTAAAAGCACAAAATATTCCAGTTTTTCCCTTATTCCAAAAAAAGACAATATTCCTACTAAGCTGTTTACATTACTAATAAACATGTATATTCCACTAACATTCCCTTGTTCGAACCATACTGACTGTATATAAGAAGTGGACGTAGTCACCGTGACGTCACCCATTGGTTTTGTTTTTCTTTTGCAACCAGAAGTGACACGAGAGGGTGGAGCTACGTACAACCAAACACTGAATAAGACATTTTCAGGTGACCAAAAATAACTTTCATGAACTGAAAACACACTGTGAAAGGGTTTAAGTTGTAAGATGAAAACTCAGACAACTCCCAGACCGGACAACGTTGTGGTAGCGACCTGTCAATCACAAGGTAGCCACAAAGCATCCCCTGCTTTATGGTCTATATGACTCTAAATGGGACCATAATTTACTAAATGAACATCATGCTGTATTGAAGAAGACTTGAAACTAGTGATTGAGACCATAAACTCATGTTTACAATGTTTACTGAGGTAATAAATCAAGTGAGAAGTCGGCTCATTTTCTCATAGACTTCTATACAATCAGACTTCTTTTTGCAACCAGAAGAGTCGCCCCCTGCTGGCTGTTAGAGAGAATGCAAGTTTAAGGCGCTTTAGCATTGGCTTCACTTCTCAAAACCTGAGGTAGCCGCCTGGTTCGACCGTGTGATCACAGCCTCCCTCTTTCATTCCTTCAACTACCTTCTTGAAAAGGTCGGCGTTGCAATATATGCGCATATCCAAAAACCTGTTGATATCCAAGTCTTTCATGATGTTTAAAAGTAGGTGTGTTTCTCCTTCTAACCAGAAATGTGGGCTTTTCTTTTGGGCGTGCATCTCTGCAAACTGTCGGCTAGTTGGTTTGTGTACAACGCACAGAGCTGGACTTAAACAGGCAAGAGGCCGCGTGTCACACACTGACGTAAAAACCCCAATTGAGATGAATAATATCAGCATATCCTACATGTCTTAATCGGAAAAAGGTCCATTTAGAATAAGGCCTAATTCAGAAAATCCAAACAGAATATGCTGTTTACATGACCCGGATCAAATTCTGAATCATAGTGGAATATTAGTGTGCATGTAAACGTAGTCAGATATTTCCAGTGAAGGTACAGCAGAGTTTAGCAGCAGAACAAAAAAGTAATTTTTATGTTTGTCAAGCAGAAATAAAGCATCACCTGTGATCCTATTGTGCTTTTATTGTGGCTTCACTGACAATTTGTCATTTCAGTGTAACGTTATTTATGATGGCCGAGGCTACACTGTCATTATTTTCAGTTAAAACACAAGGCTACTTGACAGCGGTTGCGGTTCTTCATCTTGCTTTCGTGCCGATAACAAGGCAACACTCCAGCCTTGACTGACTGAGGTAAAAGAATAAAAAGAAGTTTTTTTATCTTTTCAAGTTGATTCATCACTTTGGCTCAGTGTTGGTGCTGCTCAGGAAATTCACCTGTTTTTATAAATATGTGTTTGAAATAAACACATATTTTCTGATTTAGACATATGGGATATGCCAATATCATTCAGGTTTTAGGAGCATTCTTTAGACATATATACAGCACATTCAGAATATACGTCTCAACTGGTGTTTTTACGACACTTTGCGTCACACGGCCTCATGCCTCTTACCTGTCCAGCTCTGTGCGTTGTACACAAACCAACTAGCCGACAGTTTGCAGAGATGCACGCCCAAAAGAAAAGCCCACATTTCTGGTCAGATGAGAAACACACCTACTTTTAAACATCATGAAAGACTTGGATATCAACAGGTTTTTGGATGTGCAGGCAGCAAAACTACAAACAATCGATTCAACGAATGAGATGACAAAGAACAAAGGAACTGGGCTGAGTGACTAATGGAGGAGTGGGACCAGGTGAGCAGGAGGTCTGGTGACTGCAGGGCTAACGATGGACAAGTGAAGCTAATCAGGGCGAGGCAGACAATCAGAACTGGTAAGAGTAGGAGGAGGAAATAACAGAACTGCACTGAAAGGCAGAATGTAAAATACATTTGTTTTCTGACATCTTGCTTGGAAAAACTCACCTACTGTGTATATATAAATCACAGCTGATGGCGACGGTTTCCACGTATATTATTCATGCTGATTCTTAGTCAAATGTCAAAGTATTGTCAGTCAGAAATCAGTATCTTAATGCGCTGAGGTGATGCTTCATCACAAAATAATCCAGACCCCAGTACGTCTCACTTTCATTTTTGTTTTCATTAAATTTCCACCATATTTAATATCTGCCATGCTAGGATCCCTCCATGCTTTGGTGTTTCATTTTTTTTCTCTCTTTACTTAAGATACCATTGAACTTGTTTATTATTATTATTAGTATTATTTAGTTTTGCATTTATTTATTTTTTGCATTTATGCATTTATTTATTTTTAATTTATTTTAATTAATTTTTTATTTTCTTTAAATGTATGTATTCATTTAAGCATTTACTTTTTTATTTGTTTCTGCATGATTTTCATTTGCATTTCACCCCTTATTTATTTCCCCAATTTATTTATTTATGTATTATTTTCTTTATACATTTTCTCTACACACTTTCAATCATACTAGGACAATGTCTTTCATTTCTTTACTTTTTTACAATGATGTTAGTCGGCCAACATACATGAAAATACAGTTTTGCTTGTGAAAAAAATAACATTTTGTCACTTTTTAATTTTTTATAAATTCAGTTTTTATTTCATTTATTCGCCAGTGTTGTGTGGTCCTTGAAATAAATCATTTGTCACTGTTATTTAAAAATCTGTCCGTAGTAGGCAGCCTAATTGAATGAAATGAGCAGTGTTTAAATCAACCTATCTACCCGTTACTTGCGTCAGTTCTGTGAAAATATGTGACATTAAAGACTGTGTGTTGTCCTTGAAGTGTCTTTCTTAATGGACCCATGAGACAGGATGCTGATGTCCCTTCCCCCCCGTTTAAGTTTGAACTCTCCTCACAAGCTCCAGTCATCCACAGTAAGAACGGCACACAATACAGCCAAGTGGATCTGTCCGAAAAGTCACTTGCACTTGACAAGAGGCATCGATCGGTTAATGCTAATCCTGAAGTCTCTGCTGATGAGAGTTGCCATCAACCTGCCACAGAGGTCCATAAGTGGGAATTTGGCCGGCTGCAAAGGCGGCGTGGTGTCAGGGAGGCGGAGAATCAGAGGTCCATCATCTTGTCTGCTTGACAATCAAACATGTTGTTTTTAAAGACAAGAGGCAAACCCCCTCAGGAAGGATCTATCAAAGTGATTGCAAATGAAAGCCTTCCTGCATGCTCTGTTTGTTTGTGTGTGTTTGTTGGTTTGTGTCCATGTTTGTCTGTCTGCGTGTTGAATTATGGCATAATAATAATCAGTGTGTCTGTGTTTGCCATTCTATCTTGTGGTTTGTTTGTGTTGTGAGTCAACAAGGTGGATCATTGTTGTCTATCGCTGCAGGATGCTACACAGGCTATGAATAACTTGAGGCCACAACAGAGAAATGACGAAAGCAAGTAATTAGAATCTCAGCGCCATGAAATCCTAATGCAATTACATGCAGTCGTTTCTGCAGAAACCAACAAGAGGATTAAAGTTTAAATGACTCATTTGCAAAGACAAGCAATAAAACAGTCTTCAGCTACGTTATCTGGTTATCTGAGGGCATATAATGCAAAGTTCGTCATGCATCATTAATGAGTCTTATATTAAAAGTAATATATGCATGCTTCCTGCGCCTCCTATTACAGAGTGGAAGTGGAGCTATTGATTAAACACTTCACATGTCTGACGCATCATGTGTTTGTGCAAAGACTAAAGTAACAGCTGCAAAAAAAGTATCTTCTTCACAGCAGTGAGGCAACAAAATATGGTAACTTTCAGTATTTATATTCCATATGGACCTCCAAAGTGTTAAATATTAAGTTAATATGAGACCATTAAAGGAATTTCAGCAGGTAAAAATGACTGACTGGGATATAATCTGTCAGATATAATCATCATAATTGAAATCAAACCATTCTGAGACAGATAAAACCTTTCAGTCACAAGGTAGGAGCTGCAATCAGTTTTTGGCAGGTGAAAACTGTATTTTATGGGTTTTAATGGTATTTAAAAAGGAATTTCAGTAGGTAAGAAGGACTGAGTGGGCTATAATTTGTCTGAAATAATCCTCATGAATGAAATCAAATGATTCTGAGGCAGAAAAAAAACTTTCAGTCACAAGGTAGGAGCTGCAATCAGTTTCTGGCACATGAAAACTGTATTTTATGAATTGTAATGGTCCTTTTAAGGAATTTCAGGAGGTAAAAAGGACTGAGTGGGCTATAATCTGTCAGATATAATCCTAATAAATGAAATAAAACCATTCTGAGTGAGAAAAAACCTTCCAGTCACAAGGTAGGAGCTGCAATCAGATTTTGGCAGGTGAAAACTATGTGTTGTAATGTTCCTTTAAAGGAATTTCAGTTGGTTAAAAGGACTGAGTGGGCTATAATTTGTCTGAAATAATCCTCATGAATGAAATCAAATGATTCTGAGGCAGAAAAAACCTTCCAGTCACCAGGTAGGAGCTGCAATCAGTTTTTGGCAGGTGAAAACTCTATGTTTTGGGTTGTAATGTTCCTTTAAAGGAATTTCAGCAGGTAAAAATGACTAAGTGGACTATAATCTGTCAGATATAAACCTCATAATTGAAATCAAACCATTCTGAGGCAAAAAAAAAACCATTCGCTCAGAAGGTAGGAGCTGCAATCAGTTTTTGGCAGGTGAAAACTGTATTGTATGTGTTTTAATGGTCTTTTAAAGGTTTTTCAGAAGGTAAAAAGGAACGAGTGGGCTATAATCTGTCAGATGTAATCCTCATGAATGAAATCAAACCATTCTGAGACAGAAAAAATCTTCCAGTCACAAGGTAGGAGCTGCAATCAGTTTTTGGCAGGTGAAAACTGTATTTTATGGGTTGTAATGGTCCTTAAATCTTTTGTATCATGCAACAGACCGAATATTTTTTCCAGCCAGATGGTTAGAAGAGTTTTGAGGATCCTGGAAATACCTTCAGAATAGCGGACAGTGTCGTTAAACAACCTTCTGGGTTTTTCACAGATCGACAGATGTATATTTTTGGGGAAATCAGATGCTCAGTGCTGCGACTGGGATGTAATGGCCCAGCAGTTCCTTGCCAGAAAATATGTTATTTCACATTTTTACAGGCACTAATGCACTAATTATCTCCTATAATGAGAATACGGATGCCTGTTGGTCCGTCTATAATGCTGTTTTCTTATGAAAATATGTTTGTGTTCCACTTTAACAAGTGCACAGTGAACCAATTTTCCGCCCGATCAAGTGAGTCAAGAAATAGGTGCCTCTTGTCTACCTGTAAATAATTCCAACGCCTCATCTCTATCACATCAAATATTTAAGTGGCTCCCAGAGTAATAAAGTTAGGATTGATTGGAGGACGTGCCCCTGCGTCTGGACGCCCGGAGCGGGATGGAACCAATAAGAGAGGTAATTAGAGGAAGAGAAATGGGAGAAAGAGTGAGAAAGGGGGGATGCACTCGTGTCTTATCTTCGTGTTGGCATTCGTATTTAACAGATTTACAGTCAAAGGGCAAACGCTCAATTTAACTTAGACACTATCACAAGCCACTTTCAGAGCAGCAGCAGGGGAAAGCAAACCAATTAAATCTATGTAAATATCTGAGAATATCCACTGAGACGAGCAGTCAGGCAGCTTGTCATTATTACATTCAGTTCATGTGTGACTGTATGTGTGCAAAGTCACTAACTGCTGTTCCTTTTCTTTTATTGCACTGTAGAAAAGACTACAAAGGTTTCTACAAAGTGCATGCATGCCATCTAGTGTTAAACTCAGTAATCAAGTTGGTTCAGAGAGGCTCCACATGGCCACATATACACTGAATAAAACACTTTGGTTTTCTCCCATTTTTCACAAGTTGAAATAAAAGATTTAAGACTTATATCTCTCAAATTTTGTGCACAAATTTGATTAAATCCTTGTAAGTGAGCCATCCATCCACCTGACAGGTGTGGCATACCAACATACTGATTAAACAGCATGATTACACATGTGTGCCTCGGGCTGGTCACAATAAAAGACCACTCTAAAATGTGTATTTTTATCTTGAAAAAAACATTTCTTAGGCATTTCTGAACTATGGATTTCACATTTAGGGCTACAGATATGCTGTTACACGTGGTCTGCAGGTGGTCGGTTGGATGTACCGCCAAATACTCTTAAAAGGCATCGGAGAGGGTTTATGGTAGTGAAATGAACATTTCAATTCATGGGCAACAGCTCTGGTGGACATCCCTGCAGGCAAAACACATGTGCGGAGTTAGGTGTCAGGTGTGGTATATCAAGATGCTGATTAAACAGCATGATTACACAGGTGTCCCTTGGGCTCATCACAGTAAAAGGCCACTAAAATGTGCAGTTTTATGTTAAAAAAGACATGCATTAGGCTCTCTGAACTATGGATTTTGGTCACATGGATTCATCCAAAGCAAAGAGTATAGAAGGTGTTTTTTGACAACAGCCACTACCACCATTTTGGACTGAAAATGCCTATTATATTTATAATAATTTATCATTCAACACAATTCCATTTCAGTAGAATATGGCAATGAAATGCCAAGATGGTGGAAGCGTAGCTCTGCTGCTGGGCGCTGATGTTACAATGGAACAAATAATTGACTTTCCCTTCTTGGCGATATACGTTCTTTGTCCAAAGTGCCAGACGCCATGCAGCACCTCTCTCAATACATGCATCTGTGGCGTTGTGTTGTGAGATAAAACAGCCTTTTATTGTGACCAGTGTTAAGCACACCTGTGTAACAATCATGCTGTTTAATCAGCATCTTGATATACCACACCTGTCAGGTGGATGGATGATCTTGGCAAAGGAGAAGTGCTCACATACATAGATATAAACACATTTTGTGAACAAAATAATATGACATAACTCTTTTGTGTGCATAGAAATAGTCTTAGATCTTTTATATCAACTTGCACAAACAGAAGTGTTGCATTTATATTTCTGTTCAGTGTGTAAGAGAGGAATAGAAAGAGACAACTGAGGACGTATTTGCATGTTTGTTAGCTGCTGTTCTTGTTGAGGAATGTCTGGCTCATGGCTGTTTTACACAGATCTTCACCATCCTGTTGGGTGAGGAAAGTCACATTTTATAAATTAAATGTGAGACGAGGGTCATTAGCCCGTGTCCTAGCCGGCTAGACGGCGTAATCACAACTTAATTTTCCCTGGAGCCAAAAACTGATTTGAATCGGATCATTGAGAGATCCATCATGTCATATGTGGCCTCTGAGCTTGTCGTCTTCTGAGGCTCATGTTGACGCGGCGTCCCTAGAGTTATGATAGGGAATCCTGAATAAATGACAAAATAAAGGAAACAACACAATGCAAAAAGGATGTCAATTATTCCACATTCATTCTGTACATATCAGGGTTGTAGAGTTTTTTTTTACCAACACAAATTGGTAATTTGTGATCTCCAACTGTGCAGGAAATAGTAATGTGTTAATTGAGTGTATGTTTTTGTCAGTATGTAAGAAAACACATTTATTTTTACCCTAAAAATCAATCATTTGTGTGCATGAACTAACAGAACATAAACAACTTTATTGCATAAAATATATATATATAAACAATGTCAAATATAACAGATCTTTTTCGAAGCAGACTGTGGTATGTCATACAAATTCATGCATGAGTATCAGTGTGCACAAATTATTTACAAACTCAATATAAAAATATCATTAAAGCATTCATTTTTAAGGTTTTCATGTTTGGATACATTTATAGCATTGAACTATTGCACAAAACCCAGTGCTGTAATAATATCATATATAATAATATGTATAATTAATATACAATAACAGCACCATAATAGCTGAATCTCTGAAATGAGCTGCGACTGACTGTATTTTACATTAAGCGAGAGGTTGTAAAAGTCAAAATGCCAACAAACAACAAAAGCATTAGATGAAAGTCAACAGGTGGAAGCATTTACAGTGTGCATTCAAGTGTGCATGTCCAGGTTTATGGTGAGTAAACATTCCCCTGATGGTTTGGTGTGTAGCTACCGGTGATTGGTGGTGTAATTAGAGAGGTTATAGGACTCCCCGAAGAGTTGTTTCTGCCTGTGAGGTCAGTTTGCAGTATCTGATGTGTCAGAGGAAAGTGTGGAACACGCGAGTCTTCAGGCTCTTGGTTCGGGGAAAGTTCCTCGTAGAGAACTTGATCACCTTGTACAGATTTGAGCAGCTTCCCAAGCCGGAGAACGGGAACCAACGAGCGGTCCGTTTGTTCCCGTGAAGGTTCCAGAAAGAGGAGGAGCACCGCTGGAACACCTCGATGTTGACCGCGTACTGACCCGGCGCCCACTGAGACACGCACACCAGAGTCACGGAGGAGGCGAAGCCACAGGTGTGAGGAGAAACGCCGTGAAAGACGGACTCCCCCGGCCTCACGGACGCACCCCTCTCCCAGACCATGCCGGCCTCCTCGGCCACTCCCATGCCGCTGAGGTTACAGAGGGCCTGCAGGCACACCTCCTCCAGCGCCTCCTTATCAGGGAACCGGAGCAGGATGGCAACGAGACGAGGCACCGCACCTCGACGGAGGAGCAGCTCCTGCAGCTTAGCTGAGGGAGACAGAGGGGGAATAGTCTTATGTAATGACTCATATGCTTTACAATTAAACACATAATCATTAAAGGAACTGTGTGCAGCATCTCGGGGATCTATTGGCAGAAATGGAATATAATATTAATAAGTATGTTTTCTTTAGTGTATAATACCTGAAACTAAGAGTTGTTGTGTTTTCGTAGCTTAGAATGAGGCGTTTATATCTACATAGGGAGCGGATCCTTTTCTCGGAGTCCACCATGTTGAGCAATGATTCTACACCGCCATGTTTCTATAGTAGCCCAGAACGGACAAACCAAACACTGGCTCTAGAGAGAGCCTTTCACGTTTCTACGTTACCTGAAGACCACCATAGTTAGTTGACACACTTGTGAAACTGCGATAACGTGAGCCGCAGAGTGCAAAACCGTGGTATGTTTCGTCACGTTACCACAGTTTTGTTTTTTTAGTATTTGGCGTCATCTAGATGACGCCAAATCCTACACGCTTTGGTGCCATCTAGTGGTGAGATTGCAGATTGCAACCAACTGAGTACCCTTCCGCTCACTCCTCCCTTTCCAAAACTGCGCTAACGTGACGAAACGTGCCACGGTTTTGCACTCTGCGGCTCACGTTATCGCAGTTTCACAAGTGTGTCAACTAACTATGGTGGTCTTCAGGTAACGTAGAAACGTGAAAGGCTCTCTCTAGAGCCAGTGTTTGTCCGTTCTGGGCTACTGTAGAAACATGGCGGACTGTGTGAAGAAGACCCGCTCCCTATGTAGATATAAACGGCTCATTCTAAGCTAACGAAAACACAACGATTCTTAGTTTCAGGTGATTATACACTAATGAAAACTTATATGAATATCATATTCTGCTAATAGATCCCCTGAAGTCGTACAAATTGCACCTTTAAATAACATTGTGATTGGTTAATTTGACTTACAGCTGTCATAAGCCATGCGTGAGGTGGCTCTTACAGCGTGGAGGAGCAGTTCTTGGTCTGGACTGGTCAGCACAGACAGCACAGCCGTAACCAGACCGGCGTCCCCGAAACCTTTACGAACC
>CAKAOH010027946.1:0-74521 GCA_916701665.1 Sebastiscus tertius | reverse complement strand
GACGTCATCTTGGGCTTTGGGAAACACTGATTGACATTTTACAGATCAAACAACTAATCGATTAATCAAGAAAATAACCAACAGATTAATCAACAATGAAAATAATAGTTGCAGCCCTATAAGCAACGCTAGTATATAATAGTTCTAAAACACTATACATAAATATTAACATGTTCACTCTTCATATAAGTTGGTGCTGAATCATGACATTCTGTGTGTGTCGAAATACCAACCGACTTGCTTTCACAATGTTTCCGGGTTTAAAATGGCATAATGAAATAAGTAAGCAGCACATGACATTCAAGCCTCTCTAAAGACGAGTCTGACATATTTCAGCTCAATGTTTCTGTGGCTGTAACACACGGCCCTGACTCTTTAGCTCCATCCGCTGGATATATTTCATAAACCAGGTACTAGGGATATACCGATACCAATAACAGATATCAGGCTGATAATGACTCAAATAGCTGATCGGGTATCGGTGACAATGGACTGATCTATCCAAATCAATGTTTATATACTATATATGTATATTAGAAACGTTTTGATCAATGTGTTGCTGCATTAAAAAGGGTTACACCTGAATTGTAATTCCTGTTAATTTTGAAGATTGTTTCACCAAGTTGTTGGTGTACAATTTATTATTTTAATAATAAATAACAATTCAGTAAATCTATATCTACGTATTTATTTGTTACATTTTGTTTTACAAAGTTAGGAAAGCAATGTTTAAGTCAAGTCTGATGTTGCCTTGTGAGGCATACGGCTTATTAATTAAAACACTGGTATCGATCGGTACTTAGACAACTGATACCCAAAGCCCAGGTATCGCTATTGGTATCGGGACTGAAAAAGTTGGATCGGTGCATCCTTACTAGGTACTATACAAGTTCGCTGAAGTTCTGGATTCACATGGGATGACTGCTACTCACTACTACTGATACTCAATATTTAAGAGATCTGAAAATGAAATGCTTTACAATTCATTTACAAAACACAAAGAACCAATATAATCACTCTTTCACTGAGATGAGTGGATGCCACATCTGCTACTAAAGAACTGCTACTAAGAACACAACCACACTATCAGAGAGCCACCATCATCGTAGGAAGTAACTGCACTAGTGTCTCTTATTTTGATCACAACTCAGGCACAGATAGATCCCCCCCCCACTCTACCTGGTAATGAAAAACCATAATCTGCTGATTGAGGAAGCAAAAAGAGGAAAACAAAAATGAGTGGGAAAACATTTCAGCTCTACTAATGAGCCAAAGCACTGTGCGAGGCAAAGCAAGCATGGTGAGAGCACATGGACAACAGCGGTGCTAGGCAACAGTGGCGAGGCGGCGGCGGGGGGGGGGGGGGGTGTTACTGTGCAGTTAGGAGCGTGGACTACATGAGTGTTATCTAACACGCAACTTGGTGAAACAACAGTTAGATGGGTTAAGTTATCTCTCCAGCTCGACCACGACCGACGGGCTACCCACCGAAAGGGGTTACTAATGGAATGTGAGCAGACAGAGTGGCTGCTGTGGGGTCCCAGGATGTTATAGCGGCTAAGTGTTGTCCTGGTCATTCAATGGCAGCACAGGAGGAAAGGAGAAGGACAAGGTAGGGAGTTGGAGAAAGAATACATACAGAAATTTTTTTAAAGTATTTCAAGTCAAGATTGTGCGTATAACACGTCATATTTCAGAGCACAAGTGGTTCGTTTCTAATTAAGGGGGTGTTGCTGCGGCATCATTTGTCTTGAGAATGCTAATGAAGGTAGTCCATGCATCTTTTCCATCCATTCCAATTAAAATTAGTTCATTTATATTTGGTAATTTAATTGGTTGTCATTTCTGTAATTGAGCCTCAATCCAGGCCATGCTAATTATCTTCATAACAAGCTGAGAAGAAGCTCATTAGCTCCCTATAAAAACACGGGCCTTTCACTAGTCATCGCCACTCAACTCCACTTGTTTATTTTGCTTCTCATTAGGCAAAAAATATTACACTTGTATCTCCTAGTTCTTGTTTCGAATTGTGATATTCCTACGAAGCAAAACATCCTTTAGATCCTCACGTCGGGGAATTACAAGAGGTTGCATCACTTTGAGTACGTCGATACATCTATTGTAAAAAAAAGTGGCGGGGAGACGGAGGCGAAGGTACCTATGGGGAGCCTGTTCTTCTTGTTGGCAGGAGTGGTGGCCGGGGAGAGCTGCGGGGTGTTGGAGGGAGTGAGCTCCAGACTGTTGCTCTTCACAGTTCGAGACTGGGGCACGTTGGCGACCAGGGTCTCCAGAGCCATGTGCTCCTCCTCCCGAAGGTGGTCCCCCGCCATCACGTTACGCACAAAGTCCACCTATGCAGGAAGTGGGAAACACCATCACAATAAATCAATTATTAGTCAACAGGAAGGGCGTGAAAAGACAAGTCTGCACTTGCCAAAGTCTGTGTGAACCTAAACGGTTGCTGGTACTAAATGTGGGTAACACACAGCTTGATTAGAGTTCAGTGATAAACGGTATTTTGCAATGAATGAAGAATCAAAGAATCAACATAGAAGCCACACACACACCTTACATACACAAATAAACCAGAAGGCACTTGAGCTGCCTTAAGTCCTGACATAAACATCATAACGTATTAATAGATATGCTGTACACTGCATGTCGTATAACTGACACGTTACTTAAAAGAACAGTGTTTGTCACACATCTATTAAAGCTGCAGTCGGTTACTCTGAGCAAATATGATAGAAAAAAAAAGTTATTTTTATGAAACTGTCACTATATCCTGACAGCAGTGCATGAGACAGGTAATCTGAGAAAAATCATGTTCCTCTGTGTCCGAAGGAAAACAACCAATCAGAGCAGAGCAGTCTCTACAGCAGCTGTCAATCACAGCTCGTGAACTCCAATCAAACGGTCATTGAGAAAGTCACAAACTTTCTAATTTTACAGCTAAACACACTAAAATATATTTATGAAAGTATTTAAGGTGAAAAATAGTCATTACAGTCACAGAATATTGACTCATATTTGATCAACACTGCCTAGTTTGACCGTTTGATCGGAGTTACAGAGTTTCGCGAGTGGTGATTGACAGCTGCTGTAGAGACTCCTCGGCTCTGATTAGTTGTCTTCCTTCATACACAGAGGAACATGGGAGATGAGGACGTGGTGCAGTCTTGCAAATGTCATTAAGAACACTAGGAGTACACAGAGGAACAGGATTTTTTCACAGATTACCTATCTCATGCTCTACTGTCAGGATATAGTGACCGTTTTATAAAAATAACTTTTTATCATAATTCTTTTTGGCAGCTTCTGTCCTCCATAAATACTACATTTGGATATCAATTGTAAAACGTGCCTACCAGCACGAGCAGCTGATTATGTGTGAGATAGACCGCAGTCCTACTGAGGCCTTCCAGAAGGTTCATTGAGGACATGGGTGGGGTCTCGACTGCTCTTCCTCCAATCACCACATCCAGAAAGGCGGCTACGCAACTCTGCAGACAAGAGATGAAGAACGGTACATTAATACAAGGATCAATATGTTGCTGGAATCGACTTAACATCACAACGGTTCACACACCTTATCAAACTTTGACAAACTGCTTTTCCGCCTTGGGTCTGCATCGTCATCGGTCATGGCCAGCTGCTGCAAAAGCTGCCCCACCTGTGTAACAAAAACTATCAATCAACACTGTAGAAAGATTCCCACATGTGTGATGTGTAAACATGCTGTGCCGCTGACCTGCATAAGATTGAAGCGGGCGACTTCATTGATGGGTGCGTCTGAGATGATGCCGTACTGCTCTGGGTTGACTATAGCCGGGCAGATGAAGCAGGTCAGCAGCAGGTCTGTGCACATGATGCGCACCTCGCCCACCTCAAGACGCTCCACGCACGACAAAGTCTTGTACATCTGCGACACGATCCAGCGCAGGCTGTGGGGGAAGCAGTAGGTGTTCTGCTTCAGGTAGCCGATGAACTTGTTGACCAGAGCTACCAGCTTGGCTTCGTTGGCCTCCACGGCCGCCTGCACCCTCTGTTTGTAGTCCTCGGAGCCCTTCTCTCCGAAACGCTCCTGTTGGGCCGGAGTGAGGCGCTCCGTCACCTTGGCCGGGTCCGTCTCCAGGTGGTCTTCGTCTTCCACCAGCAGCTGCATAATGGGTTCGTGGAGTGTGGCGGTGAGGAAGAGCTTGGCCGAGTACAGGCCCTCGGAGAAGAGCTTGAAAAGGATGCTGAAGGCACAGGTTCCCCGGCGCAGGAGGCGGCGAGGGTTGTCGCTCTCCTTCAGCTCAAACTCCACCAGGTATCGCAACACCTGGAAGTTGCACCAGATAAAAACATCTTACTGAGAGGCTATTCAATTTCTTTTGCAAATGTGTAACAACTAGAGACAGGTAGCGCTACTGACCTGTAGCAGGTAGCTCTCATCCTCCTGCATGATACAGTTGCCGTAAAGCGAGGTGAAGACTGTATGGGTGACCCCCTGGTTGTGCTCCTGGTTCAGCCTCTCCCCTGCCACAAGACAGGAAGCCACCAGTCTGGGGTTCTCCCTTAACCTGGCCAAGAACTCGCCGTAGATGGTCTCCTGGAAGCCCAGAGTCTTGTAGCCGTCGACAAACTGGGTGTCCTCCAGCATTTTGGCATGTTGGCAGCATTCAGCCGGAGAGGCCTCCGCACTGTAGAACACAGTTGTTTCATTACTAATAGCCAACATCTACTATGTACCAGCAACTACTATCATCATATACTGTAGTTCCCTCTCACTGTGACAGTCAGATCTCACCCCACCTCGAAGTGGTAGATGACACATCATCCAAACTAGTTCTGACTGACACATATCCACCTTTAGACAAGCAAGAACAAGCATCAGATCACATGGTCGAAGATCAAGGGGATGCTCTGGCTCAGCAGGCTCCAACTGACAACTGATCTAAACTGCAGTGACAGGGCCAAGTGCACACAAGGACACCATACAGTATCTAACTTGTTCTTGGGTTGTTATCTTAGCATTTGTGCCAGCACAATAGAATTTACATTTAGAAAATGCTCACCACATACTCAAATTTAACACATATGTTTTAGCATTTGAACTTAGTAAGTACTGAGAAACTCAAATGAAGGAGATTTTTTTGCATTTACCAGTATTTTAAAAAGGTAGGGTGGTCAAGATTTTCCAAAATGTATGCTAAGCTAGGCTAACCAGGCCCAGGCTACATCTCTGTACAGACATGACATTAAAATCCATATGCAAATAAGCATATTTCCCTTTTTAAAGGCCAGAGTGGATCATGACGGAAGGTCTGACCTGGTGAGAATGAAACGATCGAGGTTGATCCTCTGCTGCTTGGCGATCCACGCGGCCCGGTACAGCCTCTCGGCCGTCTTCAGCACATCGCTGTTGAGCCTCTGGATCAGCTGCTTCTCCGACGCCACGTACAGACGCTCCTGCTTCAGGTGGTGGGCCAGAGTGTGGATGTCTGGCTTCACCATCTTCACCAGCTCACACAGGCAGAGAGGTAAATGGCTGGAGAGCACACAAGGGACAAGGGAAACGATTAGTCAATTAATTGATCAGTCGATCCTCAAAATTTTAATCTCAGCAATTTTGATTGATTGATAAATTATTGTTTAAGTAATTTATTAAAGAAAAACACCAAAAAAATAATTTTAGAGTGAAAAAACAATCTGGCTCCAGCTTCTCCAGTGAGGAGATTTATTGCTTTTCTCTGTTTTATGTCATTGTAGATTGACTATCTTTGGGTTTTGGATTGTTGGTCTGACAAAACAAAACATTTGAAGAACACTTGAGAAACTGTGATGAATATTTTTTTTACTATTCTAACTAGGGTAGGATATCACAGCCTCTACTGCTACAAACTTCCATCCTTTTTTATTTGTCTCCTGCAAGTTCCTAACTTTATAGAAGCGAATTATTAAATTGCTGAAGTACCCCTTTAAAAGGTGTTATTGATAAAAAAATGTATTATTTATTATATATTATAATAATATATTTATATTATATATAATATTATTTATTTATATAAATTATAATTTATAATTTATAATAATATAATTATTTATTTATATATCACAGAGCTTTTAGAAAGATGCCAAATAAAAGTATGGCTTTTCCTGAAAAAAATTATGCTTGTGAATTAATCATTTAAAACATTTTGGCAGGTTCAAAATGAATGTTTTGTTTATCTCTGTGAACGATATCTGACGTTTGGTTCCCACTTCTAACAAGGCTGGTGAGCAAATAGTAAAATGATAGTAAAACGATAGTAAAACAAGCAAACAAACACTCCAATGAACCAAAGAAAGTTAGCATTCTGAACTTTTGGTATACATTTACTATATAGTAGTTTAATTTACCTCCTTAATTTAGTTTTTTGCAAATAGTATCAGGATTCATTATTGGAGCTATGCTGCATTTTAAAGTATATTTAAAAGGAGAAGCAGGAAATGGTTCCCATTTTCTGTAGAGGCCTGGCTCAAGGCCACCTCACACATGATGCTCGCGTCATGCGAGGGAAGTGATCATTTGCATTCCATGTGCTTCACACACTGGCCCAGCGACAACAACAACAAAAGCACGCTTTTCACAAGCTCCAGGAGACGCTACACAGCAAAATATGCAAATCCCTCTCCCCTTTTCCAGATACACTCGGCCAAGACATACAAACCAAGCTGAGTGCATGAAATTTGAATGATTTCTTGGTGAATCCGTTTGCACAAAAGCCCCTTTGTGGCTGGATGCAAACATAGCAAAGACAGATTTAACTGTGGAGTTATGGCTCTGGGAGGAGAATGGAACCAGACTGGAGAGAACTGCCTCAGAGTGGGAATCACTGCGAGGCAGTGGCATTGTTCACAAGCTAACAGACAACCACAACGTTAGAGTGGATGTGTCTGACAAATCAGATTGGTTATGCAGATTTAAACCCATAATGATCACATTGAACACACTGATAGCCTCCACATTGAACTCCCTTGGCAAAACCAAGAATAAACAGTGATTACTTATCTCCAATTACTGTAATGGATTGTTTTTCTACATAAAAAAGTCAAGTTTAAAGACCAATTTTAGTTAAATACCACTCTAATACAAAGAAATATTCAGTTTGTTATTTTGTGGTTTGGGAAGGAAAAATACAGCTGCTCCTGGTCACGTGTGAAACATGATGGCCGGCTGCGTGCAGCAATCAATCAACAAAAAAATAACCTCACAAGAAATGAATCATTCAGTCAGTTATCAGGAAAAATATCAAATAACAGTTTTTCATCAAACATCATTTCACTTCATTATAAATTGAATTATTTCGGTTTGCTTTTGCTTACACAACTTTTAACACCTTACTTAATAAACACGCTCCCTATGAAAAAACACTGCTCTGATCCTTGTTCTCCCCAAACATTTCCAAAGCTCTTATTGTCAGAGATGTAACATGGAAGGCAGCCAGAACTACCAAATCATATGACTGACTAGCTAGCTGAATTTCAGGCAGAAAAGCCAAATCTGATTTCTACTTGTCCTTGCTTGCAAATACCTCTGCCAATGCATCCCAGTTTCGGAAAATGATCCAATCCTTGAAAATAAAAAAGTCCCTGCCTCTCTCCCCCCTAAAATCTATTTTGATGAAATTAAATCATAGTGAACAAATGCAATGTATGTGAAGCTTTTAATCATCATTTCATCTGGCAATATGTTCAACAAACATTTCACTACTACTGTACTAGCTTAAGTGCTGGCTCTCCATCTGCTGGTTTCTGACACCAAATATTTTCAACTCTGGTAATATTTTTTTCTTTATATATATATATATATATATATATATATTATATTATATTATATTATATATTATATTATAAAAGCTAAATAGCTAAATAATAGGACTTAAAGGGGAACTACAGTACATCCATTTTCAAAATTCATACATGTTATTCCTATGGTCTAAGTCAATCCAAAAAATATTAGTAAACATGAACAACTCTCTCCCAAATCCAAAAACTAGAGTGCTAAAACTCAAACTTGTGATGTCATAGGGTACAAAGTATGGAGCTGCTCCATAGACAATGAATTGGGAGGCTGATTGTGTGGGCCCACAGATTGTTTGTTTTCTTTTTATGCCCAAATGAGCTTTATTTTCTTTTAGTGCTGTCAGTTGTGACTGAGTAGATGACACTGAGAGCACCCAGGGGAATGTTTTGAGTATACATGAACATTTTCTGTTTCATAACTGACAACACTACAATAAAATAAAGCTCATTTGGGTATAAAAAGAAAACTAATTATCTGTGGGCCCACACAATCAGCCTCCCATTCATTGTCCATGGAGCAGCTCCAGATTTTATACCCTATGACATCTCCAGTTTGAGTTTTAGCGCTCTAGTTTTTGGATTTGGGAGACAGTTGTTCATGTTTACAAATATTTTTTGGGCTATCTCAGACCATAGGAATAACATGTATGAATTTTGTAAATGGGTGTAGCTCCCCTTTAAAGTAAAATTTTACCAAAGTAACTATTAGTTGTGGCCCAATCTGGAAATCTGTAGACCTGCTTTAAAAGGGTCATAAGGGTATGAAGTGAGTGGTGGTGAGATGAGTTGGGTTTTTAACTTGGACTGCATCTACTACTGATTATTTTCATTACTGAACAGATTATTTTCTCTATTAATCGACATATTGTTTAGTCTATAAAATGTCAGAAATTAACGAAAAATGCTCATCACAATTTCCAAGAGCCCAAGGTCTTCAAACTGCTTTTTGGTGGGACCAACAATCCAAAACTCAAAAAGATTACTACCACCATAGAAGGCTAAGAAACCAGCAAATATTCACATTTTGAAAGGCTGGAAATCTTGGCATTATTGCTTTAAAAATTGCAAATAATCAACAATTATCAAAGTAGTTGCCTGTACTGTATTACTTGAAAACTTACAGAAGGCAGCTAGAACCAACCACTTGGTGGAGGCTTTAGGTTACTGTAAAGTGATCTACATTCAGAACCTTTCTAGATGAATAGATCTGGATGTATAAAAGGAAAGTAAGACATTTTCTTGTGTTTATTTTGTTTCCATTTTCCATCTGAATGAACTGACAGGTAACAGGCTGATGAGTACCCAGCGGCGCTATTTCCACATATACACTCATGTTCTTGAACAAGCACATTCCTCACATACTTGCAAGGAAGTGAAAAAACAACTAGGCTATTAAGCAGCTAGCAGGGAGTTTAACTGCCATTTGTCATGGCCTCCTGTGCCCGTCAGCTCCAACACAATCCACAGCATAAAGCCACCTGGTGAGTCAGTCGTAGAGAGCACTGAGGAACTCTAAAGCAGAAGAGAAACCAAACAACAGACAGCGTAAGGGAAGGCATAATCTACAACCTTCTGAGTTGTGTGAGAGCGATCGTAGCTGTGGCAGGACAGCCACTGAATATTGTGAACATGAGTGACAAGAGGACCAATCGCTCAACCAAACTAACATCCGTGTAAGCACTATCATTATAACAACAAGAGGTAGGGCAAAGACCAAACAGAGGATTTCAAATAACAAGGCAGGTCCAACCACTTAAGTTATCCAATGATAAAGTTGAAAAGTTCAAAACTATTTTTAAAATGCGAAGCATAAAACAACACTACTTTATGAAGTAAATATCACAGCAGCAACAGAATGAAGGTGTTTGGCACGCAGCCCACTCTTCTCCCACACTCACACACACACACACACAGACCGACCAGTGGAACAAATGGTGCTTTTTATAGATATTCAAAGGATTTCACTTTCTACAAAAGGTATTCATGTTTCAGCCAACATCCTCTTCACACTTCCCTTTCAGATAATTTCTTACACTGCTCAGCAAGCAGATACTGTACACCACCAAGTATCTGTGAGGTTTAACAGTAACCTTTCCCACCATTCGGGCTTGGTGAACCTCAATACTTTGAGTGATGACTGAAATGTTTCCATACCATCGAAAACTGTCAAGAAATGAAAGCTGGCATTGAGTATTTGGTCTGATTCCTAGAGTTGGTTAGTTGGGTTCTCTCACTGCCCCCAATCAGATTTATCCTGCCAATCTGGGGATCGATCTTCTCTAACCTTATGGTCACCACTGACCCAAAGGACTGTTTGACAATGTCTACCTGGCTCTTCCAGAAAAAAGCTGTAGTGGTGGCAAAAAGAGAAATGCACTCATAAGACGTGTCCTAATTCAGAGGCAGAGTCTTCCTAAATCCATGTTTCCACACCAAATACAGCAGGGATAAGACCCGTTTCATGTGACTCCTCCATATTCGCTTGAGAAAACAGTGTTTAAGCTGTAATTCCTGAATACACTCCACTGCATCAGCTTGGTTATGTAGCTAATCACAAGGCGTTATGGATAAACAGTATTAACATGGATCACTGTTTACCAGTCATCCATCATGTGCTGATAACGTTTAATGTTACGACTTGTACTATAGACTCAAGTATCATGGAACTTAACCCAGTTTACCACAGTCAGGGGCTGTCACTTTATCTGCTGTCTTTAGGGCAAATTCCTACTATTAAGAAGATTTGGATTTCACCAGTAGATGAGGAGCACCATTAGTTTTGGACTCAGTCAGGATAGACCAAGTTCAGCCTAGCTTTCAGGCCCTCCGGCAGACCCATGAAGGTGGCTTGAACCATGTCTTGTTGCCCAAGATATTCAATCTATAGATTATAGAGTGAAATGGCTTCAAAGAAATATGAAAACACTGGATTTGCAGTGTGCAATATGAAAAGACAGACATAATAACGTTATGATAACGCAATAATGGCTTTTAGCCACAGTCGCAAAGGAGGCTAAATAAAAGCTCCGAACTTCCGCTAAATTCTGGTGAGGAAAAACTGTCATGGCCATTTTCAAAGGGGTCCCTTGACCTCAAGATATGTGAATGAAGATGGGTTCTATGGGTACCCACGAGTCTCCCCTTTACAGACATGCCCACTTTATGATAATCACATGCAGTTTGGGGCAAGTCATAGTCAAGTCAGCACACTGACACACTGACAGCTGTTGTTGCCTGTTGGGCTGCAGTTTGCCATGTTATGATTTCAGCATATTTTGACAGCCCTAATTTTACCCAAATCCAAATCTTTAAGACGCACATCAGCTGTCATGACAAAATGAAGCAAACAGCACAAACGCATACACAAATACACACACACTACCCGCTCTGCAGTTCAATGTCATTGTCCAAAATTGTATATAGTTTAGTAATACATCAGGACAGGAATTAATAAAGCAGTGACTGTAACACACATAAAGGAGACACATGGTGGTATTTCACTGTATAAAGAATATTAATATTACCATCTACATCAGCTGAAATGCCCTGTTGTCGGTTATGTGCAAAACTTTCAGTATTGTGCATCCTGCCAAATACAGATAAACCTACTTCTAATTAATGAATGAGCGCAAGAATTATTATAAATCCAGATCCAAAGCAACAAGCGTATGATCCCTTGGTCACACTTGCACTTAAAAGTCATTCCTCTCTCAAACCAAACAGTCAACTGACCCCATTTCTAGGCAATCTACAGTCACCACTACAGAAGAAGAAAGTCATGTTGACTGAGCCAATCGGAGCTGATTGAGACTTCATCACACAACAAAGTGAGTGACTGAAACTGACTTCTGAGGCTATTAAAAGGCGTGATTTGCTGTGTAAGGTGGCATTTGGCACGGGGTAAAAAATATTAGTCCCTTTTGTGGTGAGCGGATACAGAGCTAGTATAATTCAGGGTCAGTAGTTATTGTCAAAGAGGGAGGTAATGACTGTATATTTGGGGTTGTAAAATTATTATTTTCCATCATTTTAACTGAGCCCTCCGGTCTTTTATTAACATATTTTGTCTGGCTAACAGTAGAAACACAATTATTCAATTTGAGGATATAAAACAAGAGAAAAGCAGCAAAACATCACAGTTGACAAGTGGTAACCAGCAGATGTTTAGCACTTTAACTGAATAAAAAAGACTTATTTTCATCTGATTACAACAGTAATATTGGACCAAATGGATATATGACTACCTCTATGCTACAAAGAGTGAAGGGTAATATCCAGTGTTTAAACATTAATTATGTTAAATGGCAGTACTCTTATTATATCCCACGGCCTTACAAGCCTTAAACGTTACAAATACTGTTTGTTATTAGGCTACAACTTTAGCTAGACATTTCCTTCACAGGCTCAATGGCTGGGTGTGGTAACATTTGACACAACAAGCTATGCAATTTCTGACAAATCCTTCAACAGTTTTTATTAGTAGCAGTATTTATTATTATTATTATTATTATTATTATTATTATAAACTACACACTATAACCCAACCTTTTGTGACTTTCTGATTCACACTTTCATTTCTGTTGATATCCTCAATTAAAATGTTTCTGCTAACTGTTGCCCATGGTTTTAAAGTAGATTAGTGTACACACTAGAAGAAATAAATAACTTCATTTTTTTTGTCATCATCATGGTTATATAGCAGTGTTTTTTTCTTCATATTCTCTCAAAAATGCCACTTTACCCTGTGTCACAGAAGTAATGTTGTGGCACTGAATTAATGTTTTATTTCATTTACATATTTATGAAAAATGTTAAAATAAATAAATAAAATAAAATAAATACAAATAAAATAAAATAAATATATATATTTTTAAATGGTGTGCTAATATTGCAATACCACACTGCAAGTGTCCTTGATTTGATGGTGTAACTTACTACGTTAGCCAAGTTAATGTGTGTCACCCTGTTTGCTAGGTTTACCTTGGCTTAGATTACCATCAGACGAGCTGAGAAACACATCAAATAAACCACGTTAACTAACGTCAGATCAGCTAAATGCTATGAAGGAACACTAACCCAAGACACACACAGATGTTAAGCTACATTTGGTACCAGTCAATCTTGTGTTTGCAGTGATTTGAGAAGGAGCACAGACAGCAGACTGGTGAGCTGCCTAGCACCTAGCAGTTAGCCTGCTGCTAACGTTAACCAAGTTAAACTGGGTTTGCTAGTCAAGCTAGCTAGCTATGAGCTAGTTAGCTGCGTTAGCTTAGCTTAGCTTTAGGCTGCAACCCTCCCGTGTGACCAAATCGTGATCATCAAAACAATGCTGACATAAAAACAACAACTTACCAAACGTTATTAGAGCGTCCTGGTTGTTCAGTGTTTCTCTAAACACAGCGGATGGTGATATTTGTCGGATCAGAGGAAGTGTTTGCTGGAGGTTAGCCGTTAGCCGTCTCACACTCAGACTGGCTACTGCAGGAGAGCAGTGCTGTCATCTGCTGTCATCACGAGGAGACCTGCGCAACACGCATGCGCAGAGGCTTGTTAAAGGAAGCTCTCCCACTAACACAGAACACAACAGGCCTACACATAATTTTATCTCTGTAACATCATAAGTTGGTGCAAGTTTTTGACAAATCCTTCAACAGTTTTTATTATTATATTAATAATAATAATAATTATTATTATTATTATTATTGTTATTATTATTATATTATATTATATTATATTATATTATATTATATTATTAATAATAATAAAAACTACACACTATAACCCAACCTTTTGTGACTTTCTGAGTCACACGATACGCTACAATACGATACGATACAACTTTATTGTCCGTTTGCACTGAAATTCATTTTGCATCCATAGGCAACTCAGTTTGGGAAAAGTACACATACAATAGACATACTGTTACCATAGACAGACAGACAAGTAAGACCCATCAGACAAAAAACAAAACACATCACAATTATTCATACATAAACCATTACAAAATTACCATCTGTCCTCTGGATTTACATATCTTTAGCAGCACATTAATTATTATTTAGCAACAAGATGGACTGATGGACAAAAGCGTTCTTTAGCCTGATGCGGTTAAATGTAGGGACTCTGAATCGTCTCTTGGAGGGCAGAAGTTGATATTCCCCATTTAAGACATGTAAGGGATCAGAAGAGATGCTGTTGGCCAGTCTGGGCATGCTCTTGTTGTGAGCTGCTTGAAAGGAGGCTGTCACAGGTTTGCCAATGATCTTCACACTGTCCTACCTTACTGGCTAATATCTGAAACTAATTTTCATTTCTGTTGATATCATCAATTCAAGTTTTTCTGTTAACTGTTGCCCATGGCTTTAAAGTAGATTAGTGTACACACTTGATGAAATAAAAAAAATGTTTTGTCATCATCATGGTTATATAGCAGTGTTCTTTTCTTCATATTCCCTTCAAAATGTCACTTTGCCCCATGTCACAGAAGTAATTTTGTGGCACTAAATTAATGTTTTATTGTATTTGTGAAAATGTGTTTTAAAAAAAAATGTAAAAAAAATAAAAAATAAAATAAAATAATAAATTAATTAATATAATAAAAATACAATTATATATATAATGTTATTAATATAATATAATACAAATAATAATTACAAATATATATAATTTTATTTGTATTATATTCATTTATTTTATTTTTATTTTTTACATTTAAAATATATATATATATATATTCTTTTTTTTAAATGGTGTACTAATATTGCAGTACCACTTGTATCGCTGCTGGCAAAATAAAGTATAAGGCACATGATATTAAAAACTGAGCCGTACAGTAGGATGCTGCCACCACTCAGAGCTGTCAAACAAGGAAATAAATGCTTCTGAGATGAAGCACAGCATGGGCCACATTCTATAATGAAACACTGGAAAGAACAGCCTATCATCCTCTCTCTGGATTTTAGCATACATCTGCCTCAAATCTAATTTGTTATAATGCCTTATGATTTGTGAATTCTTCCTGTTTTGCTTGTGTGTGTCCACATAATAATTTTACTTTTTTACTGTATTTTAGTTTCTTATTTCTGTGTGCGGTGCAGTGCCGTCGTAATGTGTTTTCAAATGTTCTGTATAAAGACGACTTGATGTGACTCTGTTACTGTACTCTGCTGGATTTAGCTGTTGCTAACAAGATGAGATCATTACAGTAAAAGATTCAAGCTGGTTAAAGAATAGGGTTCACATCTTTTCAAGTCTGTCTTAAATCAATCGTCAGGTGCCCATATGAACATTGAAATTGGCTTTGCTAGCTGTAATTATTTCTCCTGTTCATACTGGCCATGAAGATATCACTTCCTAATGCTCATCCAATGTTAGTTATGGGGGACCAAGATCCACAATAATTATTGTTCCATGCAAAAACAGATTCTAAAGATTATGTCACTATGAGTTAGATCAAGGGTCGGCAACCTTTACTCTCAAAAGAGCCATTTTAGACAAAGAAAAAACATTTGAGCATTGTGATGAAGGTAACACAGTTTATAGTCTAAGTATATAGTATATAAGTCTAATGCAGTGAAGGCCCAAGTGCAAATTTACTAGGAGTATTAGGGCCACATTGAGGGAAAAACATCTGAGATTTACAGAATAAAGTCATAATATTACGAGAAAAGAGTCGTAATATTATGAGAATAAAGTCATAACTTAACGAGAAAAAAGACATAATATTACGAGAATAAAGTCATAACTTTATAAGAAAAAAGAAAATAACACGTAAAATTACTACTTTATAAAATTATGACTTTATTCTCATAAAACTACAACTTTTCTCTCGTAAACCCTTGACTTTATTATCATAATATTACAACTTTTTTTCTTGTAAACCTATGACTTTATTTTCAAAATATTACGACTTTATTCTCGAAATCTCCGATTTATTTTTTTTCCCTCAATGTGGCCCTAATACTAATACCGTTGTACCATAGACCTACAACAATAATTAATAAAAATGAAAAAGTAAACAAAAAACAGTTCTTCAAATGATGACAAATGAAGTGGGTGGCTTCCAAAGTTACTTTATAGTTTTTAATCTTTTTAGTCCAAAATTCCCTCTATCCCTCCACTGCAGCTCAGCAAGGAAACACTGTCTGGCAGGTGCGACACCTGCACTTTCACAGATGATTTATCCCCCCTAACACACTTTTTTCCTGAGAAGAAACAAAACTAAAATCTGTAAAAAAAAAATTAAAAAAAAAAGTGATTCAGAGGATTCTCTACACATGAAAGGCTATTGGTCAAGTTAGATTGATTGACAGGTCATCCAGCCAATCACAGCCGTTTGTCCAACCCACCACGAAACGCAGAGTGAACATTTGAATTTCGCGCCGAAACTGGACTTGAAGCTGATGCTAGTTGATGCTAGCTGTCTCTGGCTGTGATGACAAATAGATAAACCAGAGGTATGAAACGGCTGTTAATTTAGTAATGTGGACATTTATTCAGTAACTTTGTCTTGTTATGTAATTCCCAGCTAACATTAGTCAGTCAACATAAAGTGAAATGCTGTTGTTGTTGTGCTAGTTAGCTTAACGTTAACATTAGCTGACATTAGCTGACCAGTGGTGACAAAGGGATTCAGATACAGTATTAATATAATGTCACAATGTGATAATACTCATCTCCACTACTAGATAAAGTACTGCATTCAAATCTTACTTGAGTAAAAGTAGGTAGGCTAAGTATTATCAGTAAAATGTGCTTAAAGTATCCAAAGTTTTTTAAAAAGTATTCATTCAGCAGTAAGTACCTGGGTGTTCACCTGAACAATAAACTGGACTGGACTGTCAATTCAACGGCACTTTACAGGAAAGACCAGAGCAGACTCTACCTGCTCAGGAGACTGAGGTCTTCAGGTGTGCAGGGGCCACTCCTGAAGACCTTTTATGACACTGTGGTGGCATCAGCCATTTTTTAATGGAGTGGTCTGCTGGGGCAGCAGCATCTTGGCTGCGGAGAGGAAGAGACTAGACGGAGTGATCAGGAATGCCAGCTCTGTCCTGGGATGCCCCCTGGACCCAGTGGAGGTGGTGGGAGACAGGAGGATGATGGCTAAGCTGTCCATACATGATGGAGAATGACTCCCACCCCATGCAGGACACCATCTCAGCACTGGAGAGCTCCTTCAGCGACAGGCTGCTCCACCCAAAGTGTGTGAAGGAGCGCTGCAAGTCCTTCCTTCCTGCAGCTGTCAGACTCCACAACCAGTACTGCTCCCAGTAGACCACTTACACACCAAATACTGACAATAACTGCACTATGCTGTATAATGACTGTGCAATACCATTATCATTATTACTACTCAGGTGTAATTCATACTGTGCAATATTTTCAGGTGGAATTTCATTTCATTCTCACTGTGCAATATCATTTTCCACTTGTGCAATTTTGTTAATAGTCTGTTTATTGTCAATATTGTATACACTGCTCCTATTTTTATACTTCCTTCTATTTAAATGGTTCATATTTTGTTATACTTTGTTTAGCTCTTTTTTTTTTACTGTGTTAGCTGATGCTTCTTGTTTTTTGCACTATCCCCTTTGCTGCTGTACACTGCAAATGTCCCCACACCGGGACTAATAAAGGAATATCTTGTCTTATCTTATCTTAAAATGTTCCCTGTTAGTGTTTTCCTTATATCTGGTATTTCTGTATTAATATTACTGCTGCATTAATTTGTGTGTAGCATTTTACTGCTGTAGATGTCTAAGGTCGGGGTAATTTTAACTACTTTATATGCTGTTAGTTTAACCTACAGCAATGCATCATATTCTATGAGAGTTAAATTTGTCATCAGAAACCATCTTCAGCTTTGTTGCAAATGCATTTTCCAGTCAATCTAAGAGGGTTTAAAATCTAAAAGCTTATTTAATTTAAGGAGGAGACATTTCTCAACAAGGTTTTCACTGGACAGGAAGGGGATGAACAACTGTAATCTGTAAAGTAACTAAAGCTGTCAGGAGTAGAAAGTACAATATTTACAACTTCGATGTAGTGGAGTAGAAGTATAAAGTTGCATAAAAATACTTAAACAAAGTACAAATACCTCAAATTTGTACTTAAGTTCAGTATAACATTCCACCACTGTAGCTTATTATTATTTAGCTATATTAGCAGACTAATGTTGGCTACTTGATAGTATGTGCTAGTGTAAGCGATAGTTTGCTAGCGACATCCAATGAGTTTGACATTGTTCAATGTTTTCATTGTTCTTTTTGTCATACAAGATACGAGGAAAATGCACAAGAGGAAAAGGCAGAAGACAATGCACTCCTTTTTCAAGTCAAGTAGTCATGTAAGTGGAGTTATAGTAACATGGGCTTGCTCTTTGCTTTGGAAAGAAACAGAAAGGAAGCTTGCAGT
Organism: Sebastiscus tertius; assembly: GCA_916701665.1. NCBI lineage: Eukaryota > Metazoa > Chordata > Actinopteri > Perciformes > Sebastidae > Sebastiscus > Sebastiscus tertius. Next base: position 56,275 of record CAKAOH010027946.1, on the reverse strand, counting down.
CTATGATACCAATCATTCTATTTAATAGTTGTACATTAGTTTGGTTCTTGCATTAATGCTATGTACTGTATGTGTTAATTTATCTATTTTAAAGCTGTTTGTTTGAGCTTAACTCATCCTTATTACTGCTGTGTTCTGCTTGTCTGATAGGCAATCACAGCATCAACCTCAATGAGAGGGGACAACGTTAATGTTGCACAGGTGAGCAGTCAAATTCAATTAGTTTTAAGTTTTGTCTTATAGTTAATGATGAGGACATTTTAGCATGTTATTCAATACCTTATTTGCATAAGGTGGGGTGAGGGCAGTTGCAGTGCTCACGTCTCACCCTGGAACACTCACGCTTTTAAAGTGGCTGCTCCACCCCTGCTGTCTGGACACTGAGAGGGAATTTTAAACTAAACAGACTGTAACTTTGGAATAAATCCACTTAAATTAATAAACTCAGTCTACTGAAACCTCATATTAGCTTCAGATTAACATTGATGTGTATGTCCATGTGGGAACCTTGTTTTGAAACAGACTTGAACATTTGTGAACCTATCCATTAATGCTTCAGCATATGCATACATATTATTAATGCATTTGAATGCAACTGACTGACATGAATTTATAGTTTACAGGTAAGTCACATTAATTATACATTTGCAAACCTATACAAACGCCAGTCAACACAGGCTTGTCCATAATTGAATGGATTTGACTCTTGACCCCTGACACTTTGACTGAGGTGCGCTTTCTTAGTATCCAAATCCAAAAGGCTACTAAAGCCTTCACATTTTCCATTTTGAGATTTTGAAGGGAGTGTAATATCTGTCTTCTTCCACTAGGTGGTGGTCTAACAACAAAGAAGAAAGACACTTCAGGAAAATAAGTAAGTAAGCAACCTGTTACAGTAACACAAATCAGACATGTTGTAGCACGTTCATAGTAAAAAAAAAAAAAAAAAGAAAGGATGAGGCATCAGCCAATTTGAAACTCAAACCAGTTCCTCAACAGAATGGTCAATGAAACAAGATATAGAGGAACTGTAAGTCTTACATCTGTATTTACTGATGCAGGCATCATACATAGTAGCCCTAACAAAATATTTAATTTTTTTCATGTCATAAACTCTTGTATTGACACTGACAGACTGCCCAGTCTGTCAGTGTCAATATGACATATGTATATGTCAATATACAATTTGAAAGATTTCAACCTACTGGTAGTTTGTGTTTTGTTATAGTTTTTGCAATTAATACAAATCTAAATAAATAGTTATTCTTAATTCTTATGCAATGTACATAATCCATTTCTACATTGTTAATGGAGTGGGTTGATTTGTCTCATGTTTCTTGTCATTCAAATGTGTCATAAAACAATGTATGAAATCTTAATCATCCTAGCTGAAGAGCGAAAGGCAGTTGATGTCTTCGAACATGTTGATCAATGTATGTATATCAATCCTATTGATGGGAACTGTCTTATTTTACCTTGTAAATGCCTTATAAGAGTACTCTGGAAGAGAAATGCAAATCCACAAGGTCACTCGTTAAATTCCATTTATTATATATTTATATATGGGTTATAAACATCACAAAATAGAAAGTTGAGGAAGGTCTTGCACAAAGATATATATATATGTATATATATAATCAAGTAAAAGAGCAACCTTAGATTAGTCAACAATGGCAATGGAAGCAGGCATATCATCACATCTGGGTTCAGTGCTGCAGCTGTGTTAGGAACATTCTTATTTCATAATGTATGTTTTAGTGCAAACAAAGTCTTTGCAGCTCTTGGCTCCAGGGGATTATTCAATATTAATAATAAAATAGGATTTTACAATATAGATATTAAGGTTGCTCTTTTATTGCATATTGTTTAAGAACATACTGTGGTATTAGTTACAATAAGGTCTCATGGTCATGATGTTCAAATGATCTAATATTCAATATATATACCTCTTACATTTCTAAGCATCAAATGGTATCTCATTAACATAATAAATTTAATTATAAGCAATATCCATATTAAAATACCTGAATATAAATAGCATGCTTTGAGCAAAATAATTGTTCATTTACAATGGTAGTTCAAACAACCTAAGTCAAGAGCTGTCAAGCCTTTAGAAATAGCTAAACCTATACATTGCTTCGTGTCAAATGCTTTTTTTTTTCTCGACTGAAGGCCACTTTCAAACAAAGCAAGTTATATACGAGAATGACATCAAGTCTTATCACGAGATGAAATGAGTTCCAACTAAAAGTCTTAACGAAGTGGGAAACAAATAGGTGGTTTGATTGTACTTCTTTGTCTATCAAACAATAATTAATATGGCAATAATAAAAAAGTACCCACACAACTACAGTATACTTAGGAAATAATACTTAAGTACTAATAATCAGTTGTAATATTACAACCACTGTAACAAGGTATAATATAAATTTCTGATATGACATTTGTTGGAGAAATCAATAATGGATGAATGTTACAATATGAGACCTGGCTGTGCTGCCTACAATTATGAGGTGGCAATCAGACTTCATAAATATTGTGTGCTTCATACACTGTCTGCAGAAACTGCACAGACCATACATGTTCACATCTTAAACACCTGGATAACTTGTGCCTAGTCTACATGCAGGCTATTAACTCTTCTGAGTGCAACAGGATCAAAACAAGCCAAAAACAACATAGGGCAACCTTTAAAAGTGTGTGTGTGTGTGTGTGTGTGTGTGTGGTGACAGAGAGAAATAAGAGAAAGAGAGAGACAGAAAGAGAGATTGGTCACATACAGTATATACACATATTTCCATATCAATTTGCTAAAGCACACCATGTATTTACAGTATGTACATTTAGTGTAACTGACATCATTATCATTAGTGCTGTACTATATAATATCATCCAAGAGATGAGGGGTACCCACCCAGTCCAGTGTCCTTGGCTCGGACGCAGCCATGATCATGCACATAAACTGTTTCCCTGTTCTCTTATCTATCGGGTAAATCGTAGTCGGAGTGAACCCTTTGTTGCTCTCCACAAACTCACACAGCTGATTATAGATTTTGGGGTACTCGTGACGTAGGAAGACTCCCCTGGTCCTGAGCTCGCGTTGGATATTGACAAAGCACACCTCTCTGGCTTTCCTCCCCTCCTCCCCCTCCTTGTCAATGTCCGGTGTGCCTGGAGGCGGGGTGAGGATGAGAGTTTCCATTTCACTATCCTTCCTGAGTACCTTTTTGTCAGGGCTTGAGGAGGCCAAAGACACCTTTGCATATTTTCGAACTGTTGGCGCTTGGACCCTCGGGGAAGGTCTGTTAGGCACTAGTTCACCAACAGCTACTGATACATTCAGAAGGAAACATTCATTGGGGTCGTACTCGTTGCCTGCCTGCTGCAGCTCCTTGCAGTATTCGCCTAGGTTGTCCTTGAAGCCGTCCAGCTCTCTGAGAGACAGGTATGTGGGAGACATGAGGAGGCTCTCCAGCCCAACTTGGAGGAAGTTGTCAGCTGTCTCCGGATTAGCGAAACCCAGAAAGAGAACGCCTCTCCCTCTGGAGAGATAACCAGCTTTAGCAACGCGGGAGAATGCTTTGTGGATCTCTGAATTCTCTCTGCAGAACTTAAGAGTGTGTCGACACACGCTGTTCACACGGCCGTAAAGACAGGTCTCTTTGTGGATCTCCCAGTCGTCCCTGCGACAGTTTCGTGAGCAGTAAAAAGTGTAGCAACTGTGACATGATTTGAAGTACAAGCAGGCGTTGAACATACTCTCAATCCGGTTGCACTTCTTGTTAGCGCACACCATGGTGTCGTCTTCGTCTGTGCTGTGGTCTGGAGAACATTCTTCTGCGCTCCTTTGTAAAGCATCACACCCACTATCAGGGTCTTTGATTGTGTCAGGACTGGATTTAGAGGACGGGAGCTGTGTGTTCAGACATCCTAAGTTTTCAAGTCCAGAAGATCCTCTCTCTTTGTCATCATCTTCAGTAATCAGTTGTTTCAGTTGGTCTAAAAGGCCTTCGCTTGACTTTCTGCCAGTTGGCGGTTTGTAATCAACGACCAAATCAGCCAAGAGTTCGTCCAGTTGCTCTAGACTCTGCTGGAGGGAGAAGTTGTTGTGTTTCCTCTCTTTGGTTATGTCGACCGATGTATCTTGTGGCTGCTTGTGATGCATTACTCTCGGAGATGGTGTCTTTTCACCATCCAACATATCCCAGCTGACGGTGTGCACATCACGCCGCTTGCTGTTGCCTGCGCATATGTCATTATCTGTTATGGTGATCTCAGGTGTTACAAACCAGTGCCCGCTCTTGGTATTCCTCCACGGATTGCTTGAGCCCCTCTCCAACGAGCTTTCAGAGAGCGAAAGGGCGGCGTAGCGCCTTGGTGAACTCGAGAGGTTAAGTATGACAGGTTGAGATGTAACATCAGAGGACGCCGCTTGCTTCGCTTGGTGGAACAGGTTCTCGTAGCTTCGTCCGCGAGGCACCGATTGCTCTCTTTCGTGCCGTGGATACAGAATGTTGTCCCAAGACTTGGAGTGGTTTCTGACCTCTGCTCCTAGTCTACTTGTCTCCGAGCAGCTGTTAGTAAACCACGGGGGTATACTGGTGTCTTGCCTTACTCTTGGCGGTGTGTGCAGGTGAGAGGACTGGTTAGAATAACCAGATATACTTGAGCGATACCAGTCATCTGAAAAGGCCTGCGACATTCGAGGGCGACGCCGGCCCTCCGTATGGTATGGCCTTGGTGGAAAGTACTGCTCCTCAGGGGAGCATGGTTTGGAATAAAACAACCTTGAGTTACTCATATGGTATGGATTGAACCGGCTGTCCTCTCCATAGTAAGATCTAGACAGTGGAGTTTGAGAAAAGTATGATCCTGCCTCACTGGTGGAGTAAGGCCTACTATATACGGAGTGTGCTGGCTCTCTGTTGGGAAGGTTTTCTGTGTAGTACGACCTGACAGGAAGGGTGTGCACCCATCGAGTCCTTGGATCATACTGACTAGTCATTGTACTACCATGGCTGGTTAGGCTGGACCGGTCATCCTGAAAGTATGCTCTAGAATAGGGATGGACTGGATACCGAACAGGGTCCTCTGTGTAGAAAAACTTGGTTGGTATGTTAGGATTTGAGTACGCTCTTTGTTCTTGACTCAGATATGGTGCTGTTGGTGATGGCATTCTGTGCATGTCTAGGTGCTGGTATGAGATGGGAGACATGCTGGTGGTATAGTGGTATCCTTGTCTAAAATCTCCACTGTAGCATTCGCTTGGAGTGGGCGTTGGTGAGGAGACAATCTGTCGAGGTACATACAAACCTCTACTGCTACTGGCCTGGGAGTATCTCTGCCAAAGATGATCAGTCCGTACATTGGGAACCTGCCTAGACGTGTGCTGGAGTACAGCAGCATCTGGCTTAATGTCCACACGGCACCTGACGTGAGGGGTTATGGCTGGTTTGTCTGATTTATCCTCCTCAAAACAGTCTGAGACATAGAGGGGAGGCTGATGCTGCAGTTTGATAGGATGCACCTCATTCAAAAAAGCTCTGTTTGAGGGGTAGGGTTCTCGATGTGTTTCAGAAGTCCTCAAGGTATCCGACGCAGCCTGTGGCACATCCCTCCCCTTCCTGGCTCCTGGAGGAGACACTGAGATGGGCACAGGAGTGAGGGTGGACTTAATTCTTGGAGCGCTTCTAGATCTTGTTCTCTTTTTAGAGTCTGACCATGTAAGATGACTGGTTTTGTCCTGGGTGCTGGTATGCTGCTGGAACTGCCTGGTGTTGAACAGATCGGGAGAGGAAAAGCGAAGGTGCCCCGGTTGATCGAGTCCATTCCACATTAGATCTTTGCTTAATGTCTGTTGCTCTGCCCTCTTGTAAGGGTACTCCATTGAGGAAGAGAGGGACTGCGGGTCATCCAGTGACTCAATGAAGTCAAAGCTGCGACAGTGTCTTTTGTTGATGATTTCTGGTTTGTCGATCATTTTCGAGTCACACTGTCGGGAGGAGTGGAGAGAAATGGAGCGGTCAGTGATGGGATTTAGAGTAAAGTCCCGATATAGAGTCGATGCCAGTATATCAGGAGGATGCGTTCGTGTCATCTTAAAGGGACTTCAACGCTCTCCATTCAGTGTGATTCAAGATCAACACAGCCTGGGGAAAGGAAGAGAGAGAAGAAAACAAATGCACTTCAATGCAATTTAAATGCTGTAAATGCCAGTAAATTGTTTACAGCAATAGTAAGTTCATTTTGCGTTTGATTAGTCTGTGAGCCAAATCCCAGAATACATTTTTAAATAATTTAAATGCTTTTTATTTAAAAGCATCTATAACGCTGAATCAGATGTAAGTGAATCTGTACAACAACAACTTGACCACAGACGCCTGTAATGATGATTGTGTATAAATTTAACACATGTAGCTGCTCATTTACTAACCAAGTTAATTTCATGCAGACAGCCACAACACAACATTAAATCTGAGCAACGTGACAACCATTCATTATATTGAAATTTTTTAGCATATTTGAGGGGGCAGTTTGTATGCAATCAAACCACAAAAACTGACGAGACATGACCTTTAATTAGACTTACTGGAGACAATGTATGCTAAAACAAGCTATTCACATTATCTTGTACTGCTAACTAGAAGGTTTCTTTATTAAAAGGAAATGCAAAACATAACTTGCCAAATTGCTGGTAAAAAGTATTTATTTTTCATTTAACGTAAAAACTTGTTCAAAAGATTAATCAATAAACACGGTTGAAGACAATAATATTAGTTATTTTAAACTATAACAAATTGATACTCATTTTATTGCATTACTGCAGCACGTCTTGGTTTACCATTAGATCCTGCAACCTATAACCAATTACAGTACATATTAGAGACAAAACAAAATTACAATAAAAAGTTAGTTGAGTTTCAGTATCATTGTTTTTAAAATTCAAAAAAATGCATTGCAACAAAGCATTTCCGTTTTCTACTGTTTGAATTATTCACATCTTATAAATAAATAACATAGACAACTGCTGTCAATCTCAGCTTGAACATCCAGAGTATCTTTTAAGGCCTTTGAATATTTTAATGGTCAAAACAATTCCGTTTCAACAATGGATTTATGTGTCACACACACATGGGCTTCCTTGTTGGCACCCACCCACGAGCTAACCCTGAGTTACCATCTGTTCGTTGTGAGGAGAGAGGACTGACCAGCCATCCCCCTGTCATGTCTCCACAACATACCTAAATATCACGTCCTTTCACACATGACCAACCGCGACAGACAAACCAACACTGGTATTCACCGCTTTGTTTGGTCCCTTATAATTTTTTCTTTCAAGGACATAATAAAAGATACCTGCTGTGAATGTATTTTTGCTGTTCTAAATAGAAATAAACACAGCAGCTACAGTTATATACAAGGATGATGTATTTATTTTAAAAAGACCGTTTCTAGATTTGCATGACTGGGAGTCAAAACATTGCAAATGAATACCAGATCACAGATTAGTTTTTGGCAAGATGGATCACCTAAATTTAATCAATTTTACATACATTATCAGCTTTTTTGCTTATATTTATTACGAATTTTGTCCAATTACATGAAGTAGTAGTAAATATGTTTGTATTCATGTGATAGTGCTAGTGTTTCAGCTGCACGAGTAGTTCAAGGTCTCAATTTGACTTGCTACATCCAACAACAGTATAACAATGTAGTAAGGAACTGCATCGTAGTTTAAGAGCAAATTTCTCCATCTTTTCAAATCCTGTAAAAAATTTCCAAAAAATCAGCAGTTCTTATAAATACAGGTTACATACTATGCTATTACCAGCAGTTCTATCACCGTTGGGTCTAACCACCACTAATGTCTAATATGATGGCTGAATGTCATTATAACACTGCATGAATAATATCAGGGACTACTTCTATGTCATTTGTGCCAATATAGCAGGAATGAATTCATTATTAATATCCCATCAGTGAAGAATATGTAAATGATGATGAGATGGTAGTTAAACTATATGCCACTAGATGGGGTAAAAAAAAAGTTCCTTAAATCCATCATCTTCCTATTCTTCTAGGTTTGAATGAATGAGGTGACGTGTCAGCAAAATGCAGGGCCTTGATGAGACTTCATATTATTACACAGCATAAAAAAATAGGCATAATAAGGTGCAAGATGTGAAGGATGAACGTTCAGTCTATGTCTCAAACTGCTACCCAGCTTTAATACATTAGTGGATGTGAACAATTGCTCCCCATCACGTTGTAATAGTTAAAGGAGATATGAATGGGTTTAGGATGCTGTGGAAATAGCTGCTGTACAACTCCCAATAGGGATGCTTCAGTATAGAAATGCCACAAGAGATTAATCAAATATCATAATTGATTATGTAGGTCTACAATAGGTCATTGATGACATCACTACTGACCATCACAGACACACTTTTAAGTCCCTGTGGAAGTACTAGGCTTTTTCTGAAGTGAAGCACATTTGTTTTTAAAATTAGAGCACAAGACAAGAAGGTTAGGCTATCTAAATGTGTGCATTCCTTCCTCTACTCATCCTCATGGTCTAAAGGCTGCTCTTCAAAAGAGAGGGACTACACTTTCTTGCACAAGTATAAAACCACATGCCACATACTGTCTCCATGACTACAGCACACAGCAAAGGAACCATGAAGCACTCCTGGAGTTGCACACCGAAGGGCACAGTTTCACTCAATATGAATTGCTTTAATATTGTCTGTGTGGTGCAAAAAATCCATCTATACTGTGACTTTATATTGACCTTATCAAAGGATGCACCAATGATAACAGCTTATAGACTATGCTATATTTTTTTGTTGTATGATGTTATGTTTTTTACATATTAATTGGGGCTCATTTCAGTTTGTAACTAAATCAGAATCAGAATCAGAATCAGAATCGTGTTTATTGTCAGGTGTAAGAGGTATACACTAGGAATTTGCTTTGGTTTTGTTGGTGCAAGTTAAACAGTATTATAACAAAAGAATAGATAAAAACATTAGAATAAAATAAGAATAAAAAAATGGAATTTCTACAAATATACAATATACAAAATAAGCTATAAACAAAAACTAAAGCTAAAAACTTGTACTGTATAGTCTGCCATTTTGCAAGGCTTTCCCAGACAAAGCAAATGTGATTCGTACACTGTAAACAATTGCTGTTAATTTTTACAGCAGGATTTCAACAGTATTAACCTGTTATTGCTAAAAACAGTGCTTTACTGTTAATACAAAAAACCTGTTAAATTACGCTCATAGGCCGTTTTTTAACTGAACTATAATGCATTCTTAAAAAACAGCACTTTACTGCTGATCAACTGTCTAAAGTATCATCAGTAACAGTTTCATGCAGTATTTTTTGAGGCTCGTACATTGTACATGATTGTAAAATCAGTGAATTAGCTTTATTGTTCTTCACTCACATGTTGTTATGGTTTGCATTCTGTGCTTGTAGCCAGCTAGAGACAGACATTTTGGGAAAAGTGTCAACAAGTCTATTATAGCCTTTTTCCTAACAAGTGCCTTTAATTGTGTTTAGTGTGATTATTCCTATGTCTGTAACCTGCTAAGTCTATTCATCTAGGCAAAAAATAATGTTTATTAAAATGTATGTAAAAAATACAACCTAAATAATGCATTGAAACAAATCAGTAAGATAATGTAAAAAAAGAAGAAGGTGAAAAACAGCTATATAATATATCTTTAAACAGTAAATTAACTGTAAAACTGTATTTACTGTGAAATTAATAATAAAAAAAATTAAAAAAAATCATTATCAGTACAAAGCTGTAAATTTCAACGACAGTATAATAATGTTATTTTTACAGTAACATAAAGGCAACCCTGCTGCCAGTTCTTTACTGTTATTTTACTGGGAAATTCTTAACAGTGTATATTCGCTTGAAGCCTCCACATGGGGCCAAAATCGAGGCGCATTCAGCCTTGAAGCATTACCAAATACTTGCTCTGCACGCACTTCGACACCCCCTTTTATTTTGGTGCTGCGGCACGATCGGCCCTCCATCCTTTAGTGGTGGCTGACCTAATGCCTTTGAGCATCAAATGACATCATTTGCGGGGGAAAGAGAGAGAGAAGCAGCAGGAAAAACGGTGGGATGATGAGTTCGACTAAGTTTGGAAATGCAAGATTTCTGCGAGAGATCGAGGGGGCCTTTTTACTTACCGTTTCGCCAATGAGGAGATGGGATGCGGTGGACATAGTGAAGCTGCAGCCTGCTCTCCGACAGCGACACCACTACCGCACCTGCTGCTGCTTGCTGCTGCTGTGCGCCTCCAGGAGAACGAGCCCTCGTCCTTCATGCTGCCTTTTACATGTTGTCCACTTCACCCAGCGATGCTGCTGCTCACACTCGGATTTGTGCGTGTGTTTGTGTGTGTGATGGAGGGGGGGAAAGGAGGAGGTGTGTCTGCGCTTGTGTGCGTGCCTCTGGGGGCGTGGTTGTGCGTGTTTTTATGAGGAGGAGGAGGGATGGGTTGGGGGTGTTGGTGGGTGATCAGTCTCGGAGCAGCAATGCGGTCTCTCTCTCCGTTCATCTCGGTACATGGAGCCCTGAGGACAGCATGCTTGTACGGGCATTTCCGGGGGAACTGCTGCTTGTTTGTTTGGTCTTCCTGCAGTGTTAAGGTGTAATCATCATGAGGCAAAGCCATCCTGATATTTACATTTTTAGAAAGTTTGTAGACAGACTTAAAAAAAGCCTGCAAAATTGGGCCTCCCCTACACTTTGACTGGTCACTTCTAGTGCAACCTTCCTCCCACACTGTTGCATTATACATGGTGGTGAGAAATTCAGTCTTGTGCCAATAAACTGATTTTGTAGCCTGTTTTCTTGTGATGGAAGTAGATGCGTCATATAAGGCTGCATTATCTGCAGCTTTATATGGTTGTACTATCTGTTTGTATCATGTTTATTTTGTTTATAGCTTATTTTGTATATTGTATATTGGTATAATTTACTTTTTTTTAATTCTTATTTTATTCTAACGTCTTTATCTATTCTTTTGTTGTTATACTGCTTACTTGCACCAACAAAACCAAAGCAAATTCCTTACACCTGGCAATAAAAACGATTCTGATTCTGATTATCCATTAACCACCTACTAATCACTTTATAGGTGACTAGGTGTCCCACTTCATGAGAGACTGCGCAGCATTTTTATCCTACGTCCCACATATTGAGGCAATGTCCCACATTTTCAATGGCTCTAGTTTTCAAAAGTCAAACTGCACTGCAGGACAGACGCTTTTTTTTTTTTTTTTTAAATCTGGCTTTTATCCAATGGCTGTGAAGGGAAGCAGGGGAGGCTGTCATCACGGGGCTGTGTTTGCTGTCAAACTGTGCACTAGTGGGTCAAGTGCAGGTTAACATTTCACCGTCTTTGCTACGCTATGCCCAACGGGGAAAAATGTGTGTCACTGCAAAGTCACAAGCTATGCAGATTTAAGCGGAATATGATGGAAACTACTACAATTAAAAGGAAGAGCAGCTACAACAAAGACTGTGAAACTACTTATAAATGTTTATAAGCCAGTGGAAGGCAATTCTCAAGAGTTTTTTGTGGAATTTGCCAGTTATTTTGACACAGTTCATGTGAGTCTCACAAGAAACGTGCAGCTCAAAATGAGATGTACCGATCTATGGATGCTTTCGGGCATAGAGATGTTACAAGATAAGGGGCAGGATAGAAATGTTATTTAAGTTAGATAGACATTATATCAAAATAGAAGACTAGCTCTCAGCCTTGGTAACGTGTCCCACATTGTCCCACACAAATATACTCTTTGTCCCACATTTGGTTTGTTGGGATCTGGTCACCCTACAGCACTTATTTTCTTGATTAATTGATTAAAGGAACAGTGTGTAACATTTTTGGGGATCTATTAGCAGAAATGGAATATAATATTCATAACCATGTTTTCATTAGTGCATAGTCGCCTGAAACTAAGAATTGTGTTGTCATTAGCTTATAATTTGCCCTTCTTATCTACATAGAACGTATATTGACAAGAAGTGAAAGCCAATTGTTCGATCCATTGCAACATCAGCGCCCAGCAGCAGCATTGCTACTCTTCCGCTATTTTGGCCTGAAAGCGACTACTGGACGCCAGTAAAACCTCCGTCTAAAAAGTTCTGTACAACAGTAAAACTAAATTATTTCTATTCTATTGTCAAATTCTTCCTAAATGGCCTGTGTTGAACAATAACATATTATAAATATTTAATGGCAGCAGCGGCTGTTGTAAAAAAAACACTGGAGTTTTATCTCTTTGCTTCTATACTCTTTGCTCTTCATCTAGTCCGCCATGTTTCTACAGTAGCCCAGAACGGACAAACCAAACACTGGCTCTAGAGAGAACCCTGAAGTTGACCGTAGTTCTCCAACACGCTTGTGAACTGTGGTAACGTGAGCCACTGTCTGACTTCCGTTGCTCCTAAAGTAGTGTTATTATGGTAAGAATAGCCCAACAAACACAAGACTTTCATCCAGGAGACCGCTGTTCGTTACATGTCCCGTGTTCACAACGTTCATTGTCATTTTCACTGTGCAAAAGTAGTAGTCTTAAGCCCAACCGTGTAGTTCTTTTCTGAACCTAACTATAGTGGTTTTGTAGCCTTATCCTGCAGTGACGCCCAAGGGTAACTTGTGGTTTTGATGCCAAAAATAACACCAAGGGGTGTGACAAAGCGGCAGTATGTGACGAGTTGGGATGAGAATGTGTTGATATGACAAAAAAAAGCATCAAACTGTTGCTCTAGTGTGATGGCCTGTTGACTTGTGTGGCCAAGAGTTGCTCCTTTGAAAAAAAAACTCTTTTACTCCATGGAAATCTTCCTTTATACAATACATCGCCTTTGCTGTTTGCAATCTTGCAAGATTAGAGATCAGTTCCGTTGTGCCTTCCCTAGCTTTGCCCTGTGCCACACACATCTGCCCTAGAGTCTCACCTCGCCACAGCCTCCTGCATTGTCTGAATTGATGATGGGGACAGCTGGCTGCGAGCCCCAGCCGGGAGCATGTGACCGCCGCTGGAAAAACTGCTTACTGAAGCACTCTCACAGCAGATAGAAATCACTACAGACAAAGTGTGCTGATGGGGCTGAAGATCGCAATGATACTTAGCTTTGACAGAGCTCATTTTGTTGCAAGAAAGACACTGCTTGCACTCAGTAGATGATTACCAGGTTTTTTTCTATTATCTATACTTTTCCTGCCTGCAATCGTGGTTACAAAACACCATAGCTAACTCCATCTGTGACACACCACGTGTATGAGATATGATTCAGAATGACAGTACAGTGGATCTCACATTGTGTGGCATCCAGCATCCCCGAGAGTGGGATCTATCCGAGCATGTGTGACTCACCCTCTCCAACACAGCGCATTGGCATCGGTTTGTGTCAGCTGTTGGTTAGCAGGCATAAGTGTCTGTCAGCTGGCTGCTAGCAGGTGTCTTAGGCACCTTTGTAGGCTCTGTGGAGAGTAAAATCAATGGCTCTCTGTTGATTAGAGGACCCTCTGACAGGGATCAATCAGGCTTATACCACCACAAAGCAGCAACATTAAAGCAGAACACTGCTTCACTCCGTCTCAAACAAGCCTCCACGCTGCTCTGACATATCAGCCATAATGAGCCATAAGGAAGAATCTGGACATTTGTTCTTACATTTTGTCCGCGCTCATGCTGGCACGGTTAACAACCTTCAGTTCTCCAGCTGCCTCCAATTAAATCAGTGTAAGATAAAGTGACTCTCTGCAAACTTTCTTTCTGATTTCTGTGTTCCCGTCGGAGGGAATTACGTAAGAGATGCAGAGATACACACACAGCCAGGCCCCATTGCTTAGCCTACAAAGTCCAGCCCAAAATAGCAAGCGTGGCAGGCTAATACAAAGCAACTCTCAGCTTTAGTTATTGTGGACTGTAATGATATGTCAGAGGAAACAAGGAAAACGCATTAGGCAGCGATGTTAAGGCAAACACATTTCAGCTTTTCGCAAGGAATCCCCAGGGAAGCTGGGATGGTCCCTGCAGTGGTGAATATTTCACGCAGCCAGAATTAGACCTCTTAGATAGACATCTGTCTGAATGTGGGTGGTTCCTTCAGATCTAACAGGACCTTTCCATGCTTTCTTGTATAAAATATGTAGACACTCTGATTCAGTGGACTGCAGCGGACTGAAGAGTGAAATGCAGCAGCAGCTGTGAATCTGAAGACTCAGTGGGAGATGCACCCAGTCTTCCCTTAATTCCAAACCCTGATTAAGTCCTCAACGAATTAAACCACTCAATCCTCTCCGTCCAACTTTCTTGCACCATGGTTTACAGTTGTGGCGGTCCATATACAGTGCCCGACCACGTGTTTCTGTGAGGATTTAGCTGCAGCCAAGTATTTGGATGGCTCAACAGGGAACTGAAGAATCCACGCTGGCGTAGCTTTGATTCCTGGTGGATCAGACCAGATTATATTCAGAGGATTTTTAGGCTTTTCTAGAGTGCACTTGAGTTACTGGAGACACTCTTACTAGTGTCCTCATGTAGTTGATATTGCGTGTTGCAAAGGTGACAAATGTTTGCAAAGGTTTCATTCTAAACCTCGACCAAACGGTTTGCTCTGCATCTTGAGACTTAAAGGGGAACAACACCTAAATTAAGAATTCCAATATGTTATTCCCATGGCTTAGTTAAGTTCAATCAATATGTGTGAACGTGAGCTACTCTCTCTCAAAGCCAGAAACTGGAGAAGTAAGTCTCAAACTTGTGATGTCATAGGGTATAAATTCTTGAGCTGCTCCATAGACAATGAATGGGAGACTCACAGAATGTTTGATTTTTTTTTTTAATACCCAAATGAGCTTTATTTTATTGTAGTCAGTGCTTGAAGTGGAAAAAAAAAAAGTGCCAGTACTCTCTTATTCACATGTTGATGTGTGTATCTGCTGGTATCAGCAAATCTGTTGCAACTTATTCCTTTGTATTCATTATGTCTTAAAGCATGTTATACTTTGTCAGTCATAACCAGCTGTGATTGTATTGCTATATTATTATACTTGGGCTATGCATCTTCTGTAGTAGGCCTATACTACTCCAATAATTTTCCAACTGCAACATATGGGGTTAAGGTGGTGTGTTTGTATATAGTGTTAATAGTTAAAGTGCTTTCCTGTGTTATTTGTAGCCCATTCAGGTTTTAGGAGCAGTGTCCCAGACAGGAGGCTCCTACGTATTATGCAGCAGGATAAAGAGACACATTCTGAATTTCTACAGTGAATAAAAGATATTTATTATGATATTGGCTACTACCCCAAGAAAATTTGAAGGTTTTTGACTTAAAACTACGCAATTTTACGTCATTTTGGACCATTATTATTACTAGTTAAATTATTATTTTATTATTTACACATATCACTACCCTCATCTGAACATTTAATTCTTATGTAAATGTTTGTCCTGTAAAATATTCTATAAATCAAAAGAGCAGATTCAGACAACTTTTAAATAATGTTACATCAATTATAATTGTTCCCAAACAAAAAAAGTTCAGACAAACAGTTATTATTATAAATTAATTATTTTTACAAAAAGGACTTGAACATTGTATTGATAAATTACCCCCCCACCCCACTCCCTCGTGCCATGCGTCGGCTCGTCCAGATGCTCCCCACATAGTTTTTATGATATGACTTATGAGGCGTGGCGCAAAAACGCTGATGCTGCGCCATTAAGAATCTTGTCTATGGAGCAGTTCAATACTTTATACCCTATGACATCACAAGTTTGAGTTTTAGAACTTCAGTTTTTGGATTTGGGAGAGAGTTGTTCATGTTTACTTATATTTTTTGGACTGTTGTGGACCATAGGAATAACATGTATGAATTTTGAAAATGGGCATAGTTCCCCTTTAAAATAAAATGAAATAGAATAACCATTTGAATGTAATTTTCCCATGCTTATTTAGCAAATCCTGTTTGCTTTGACTGCACACACAAAAAGAACATTCCAATCCACTCCGAGTAACACTCATAAACAAATTCATGTGCAAGCCAAACCATTTGGGAGCGGTATCCATGGCAACCCACACTGAGTAGGAGCAAAAGAGACTGAATTGATTTCAAAGGGGAATGAAGTAAAGTGCTGATGGGAGCCTTCCATGGAGACCATAAAAATCTACGTCACGGGGACGAGATGAAGGGAGGTGAAAATTGCCTGTAAACCTCCAGCAATCTGCAAATGCGCTGCAGGAGGGATTGAGCAGTGCAGCTTCGTATCGATGTGCACGTTTTGGTGGGAAGCGTGCGGCGTCGATGTCTCTTCTGGCCCAGATTATCTCCAGCAGAGATTGACAATTTAAAGTTAACATAAGGTTTACCATAAGGACACCCCCCCCCCCGGCAGCTTCACGGTAAAAATAAGACGAGAATAAAGACTCATGTGGGCACATCCTCCTCTCAGTACATGTAGGTCAAAGCAAGAATAGTGTAGATATTATTCACAGCTGCACTGAGCAAACACAAACTCCTCTGTCCCAGTCTCTGGAGTCACAGTAAGACATCCCATGGTGAGTCTTAATTAAATCTTTACTCCACACTCCTCTCTCATCCTTCATCATCTGCCATTTTGGCTCACTCAGTCATGTGTGCGAGTTTATTAAAGGGGAAACACACTTGGAACGAAGAGACGGGGCCTCTCGGCGGGTGCTGTTTTCTTCGCGAGGCCTCCTTGATGGTGTGAATTATTTGTGCATTGTCACCGTGATATTGTTATGTAACGACACAGTTATATTACATTTAGAGAGTTTTCAAACTGTGATCGAGGTCAGCGGGAGGTTTTATATTGCAGGGCTGTCATTATAAGGTCCTCGCTATTCAACACGGGACAAACAAATCTTTTGTGCCTAGGTTAGGAAGAATCAATGAGGGCCTTCTAAATATGGATATCTCTCGCTCTCCATCCCGCAGCAGCACAATGCAAAGCAGTACTGAGTCGCACTAATTGTGCGAGGCTGTAGGCCATGTATAATAGCCGTAACAGCCACTGTTTCCCATTCAAAGACAACCATCTGATTTCTAAATAATAATGAATTGGGGGCTGACATTAGCTTTTATTCTTCCCTCATAAAGGAATGATTGAGAACACTTGATTACATACTATGTTCGAGTATTCGAAATGAATGAAACAAATGTGACCATGGTGCCTGGAATCGTTCCCATTCAATTAGTTTGCACATCCACCCGTTAGGGTTGGGTGATATGGCCAAAATCTTCGATCATGATATAGGTCATTTCATATCTCGATAACGATATATATCACGACATAGCATGTAATTCAATAAATTGTCGATATGAAATAATCTCATGGTAAAGCCTATTTTGAATACTCCTTTGTGAATTAAATACTTGACAAACGAAAAGTAGGGATGCACCGATACCGGATCGGTTATCGGGACGATACTGACTTAAATCACTGGATCGGATATCAGTGACTAACCAGCTGATCTAATCAATTCAGTCCATATACTATACGTATAATACGTTTATATACTATATACATTATATATTGGAATTTTAATTCCTGTTTAAATTTCGAGCAATTTGTTGTTGCATTAAAAATGTTTACACATAAATTATAAAAGTACAAAAGTATTAGCATCAAAATATACTTAAAGTACCAAAAGTGAAAGTACTCATTATGCAGAATGGCTCATTTCAGAATAATATATATTATATTATCGGATTATAATTATTGATCCATTTATGTGTTCATCACTTTAATGTTGCAGGTGGTAAAAGTGGAGCTCATTTTAAAAATGTTATATACTGAATAGCTTAATCCAGCATGATAGGATGAAAAAAATCTAAATCTGCAAAGTAACTTAAGTTATCAAATAAATATAGTGAAGTAAAAAGTACAATATTTACCTCTGAAATGTAATAGAGTAGAAGTATAAAGTGGCATAAAATGGAAATACTCAAGTAAAGTACAAGTACCTCAAAATTGTATTTGAGTACAGTACTTGAGTAAATGCACTTAGTTACATTCCACCATGCATATTGCCCAGCCCTACCACCCATCACATTACATGTGCAAATCAGTTTTGACACTTAATGTATGTGATTACGCCTCCTGATCCAGCCATCCAGATGCACCTGTGCTCGCAGCTTTCTCCGTGCTGTTTAAATGGGTCAGCTCTAGAAATATCTCAGTGAAGAAGTCGTGAGTGCCCCTCCCATAACAGAACAAGACTATTGCTGGCGATACCCTTGAATCCTTCGTTTGTGACCTGCATAGGAGTCATAGGAGTTGTATTAGAATGACTACACAGCACCTCAAGTGTGACTGTGGGAGAAAATCACGATTTCTGTTGTTTTGTTGTGAATGGATGCCGTAGTTTGCCAGATAGTGATCTCTCTGTCCTTTATCCAGGGCCGGCTCTAGCCCTTCTGGTGCCTTAGGCGAATCTCAGGATTTTGGAGCCCCCACCCCTAGGGTTCAACCCCCCAGAACCTTAACCCTAGCCCCATAAACCGCAACACACATCAGACATCACAATGGTTTTAAGACAAAAAGATTTTTGAAAAAGATTTTTATTTTCATAAATAACTGTATGTATTATGTAAGGGATAATGTACAGCGAGACGATCATTGTTGTGAAATAAACTCCGACAGGGTCTTGCATCGCCCTGAAGGGGTTTATTTCACAACAATAACACGCTAGCTGTCCATTATCCCACTCAGCACATGGCTACTTACTTAAGAAATCAATAATTTGACACAAAAACGGTTCTCCAGAGTCCAACATCAGAACTGCGCCCATAGCAACGGTCTGCTAAAAAGAAATTACAGATCATGGAACACCGTGATTGATCAATCAGCATCGAGTATTCAACAAAGCTGTGTGATAAAATATGAATAAACAATTGGTTCCTGATATTGTTGGCTTAAAAGTGTTTAGTCCGTTTCACTACAACGAGAGTTACAGGAGGGAAAAGTGTATTTATTTATTTATTTGTTAATTTGTTCTCAATGCAGAAAATGAGGAAGGGCACCCACTGGCATTTATTCTTTTAATTTTTAATTTACTTTTTTTAAAAAAAAATTTAGGGCGACCAGCGCCCCCCAGAAGGTGGCGCCCTAGGCGACCACCTATATGGCCTATACCTTAAGCCAGCCCTGCCCCATTCAGGATACCAAAGTCACTCCTTTTGCTAGTGTAGGCTCAAAATGTGAAGCGGTATGTGTGAATGATGCCGACTCACAAATTTTAGATGTCAAAAAAAGTAGAATGTAATTATCTTCCAGAACATGTTCAACATGAATTCATATCTTTCCTGATCAGATGAGCATCTGAACCGCTAACCAAACGTAGATTTGTGAGGAGGACTGGAGAGAATGGTATGGCCCACTGGACAGCTAGATAAGAAGTGCAAGCAGGCAGACAGAGCTTTTAAAACCACACTGACCTTTCGTGAGCGAGCGTGCCGTATAACATCCTGCCTGCAAATTGGATTTTGCACTCCGGACACTTTTGTCTGCAATGAAAACTTTCAAGGGAAAAAGAAATTGATCCATTTTGTGATTAAAATCGAGCTTTATACCCCTCACTGCATAAAACCAACCGGGCAAATATTTAGACAGAGCAAGTCATTTTAAAGTTGGATGAGCATGGGAAAGTAAAATATCTCAATTTTAATGTATTTGTTTCAGCTGTAGATGCACTCATTGATTTGTACAATGAAACCCAGTCATTCTTTTGACTGGGGGGATGCATAATACTATTACTCTGTCTCTCAACTGCAGCAGCTGCATTCAGATTTGCAGCCCTAATGAAAGTCCATTGGAACATAATACATGTGTTTTCCCTCAAACACTATGAATTAGGCCATTATTCTGTGAAGAATAGGTAGGCTAAACTATGATGAGTAGTATACAGGGAGCCGTTAGTTCATACGTGCCAGATTAGTTTTGTTTAATAGGATTATGCACACATAGGTATTTGTATTTTCTGTGTGATTATGACTCAGAATCATGTTGATAAAATGTACGTCTCAGAAGACATAATGAAAAGGAGCCCTTGTTGCGATTTATAACACAGTAGAAGACAAAACTCCAATAAAACTCTCTTCCACCAACATAATATCACATATCACAGAACCTGTTTTCACTTGGTTGTTTGAGAAGGATGCACTTCCAGGTTTTGATATCTACTCATGCTCCTATCAAATTTGAATGCCCATATTGTGAGTTGCTTTCATCAACAAGCATTTGCCAAATGAGTGTAATGTAATGAATAGTTCTGATCGATCAGATAGAGACATAAAAGGGTACGCACATTACACCAGTGTAAAATGAATTACATAACCTGTTTAATCTCGTGCAGAATTGAAGGCTGTGGTAGTCAGACTGCAGGCCCACTCCACCTTGTGGTCACATTAGTAAAACTGCTATTACAGCTCACACACTGTTCAGCTGAGCAAAGTGTGCTCACTTTACAGTTTGCAACATGCATTTCATAGCATGTTTTATGGCTTTATAAAAAGGATTTAGAGACTTTTTCGGCTCCTTCCTAACTTAACACTTAAATATATTTCTGAGATATTAGCTGTTTACCATACAAAGTACTAATAGCAAAATTACCTATAACAATCAGTGATGCATAAAGAAATGAGCACATCAAGCACAACTTCTACCTGTTTAACAGGGCCAAAAGGATATTTTCAATTTCTTGATCTGGACAGGTCGAGACAGTTTTATTTTAATATTCTTTTCGTCTCAGGGGGTTTTACAATCTGTACAACTTCTGTTAACAGGCCATTAAATAGGTGTCATCGGTCACTATAAGCACCATACATGTGGGTCAGTAGGGGCCTAATAGCCTACTATGTTGTAAAAGTGAAAGCAAAACTTAAAAGCAACATGTTCTAACATGTAAATCTGAATGAAACGTCACGTTTTGAACACAAACAAAAATAATGATTTAGGTATGGGAATCAAAACTACAACTTCTCTAGGTTTAGGCAACAAGACTACAACTTCTTTAGGTTTAGGCAACAAAAGGTTTAGGCAACAAGACTAAACTTCTTTAGGTTTAGGGAACAAAACTACAACTTCTTTAGGTTTAGGCAAGAAAACTACAACTTATTTAGGCTTAGGAAAAACAAAACTACAACTTCTTTATTTTAGGCAACAAAACTACAACTTATTTAGGCTTAGGAAACAAAACTAAAACTTATTTAGGTTTAGGCAACAAAACTACAACTTTGGGCTTAGGGAATAAAACTACAACTTATTTAGGTTTAGGGAACTAAAATACAGCTTACTTAGGTTTAGGCAACACAACTGCAAGTTCTTTAGGTTTAGGCAAAAAAAAAAACACTTAATTAAATTAGGGAAAAACATTGTGTTGTGGCTTAAAATAACTATGTTTCAAAAGTGAAACTTAAAGCTTGTGAACACAAAGACAACTACTTATTGTTGGTTTCACACCGGAGGCAAACTCTGGTCTCCTTGGTGAAAATTCTGTGTTTTGTGACCCATGCATCATCCCTGACCTCCACCTCTAGTTCTATGCTGTCTATACTACAGCTCCTGCCTTCCATTTCTGCTCCTGTTATAATTACTACTGTATGGTAGTCGCTGTCATCTGCTTTTATACCTTCTTTCCGTGATCTACCATGTGAATAAATGATAAAACCTAATAGTGGGTGTAATAGGCCCCTATTGACCCACATCTATGGGGCTTATAGCGACTGATAACGCCTATTTAATAGCCTGACAGTCTAACAGTCTTATCGCTCTCTATCATTTGACCCTCAACTTGGATAAGGAAAAAAATACATTTCATGTTGCAAACGGGAGAAACTTCAGGAAGACTAACAGAGGAGGAATCTCTCTTCCAAGATGGACAGATATGCTTAATGTACAGACATCATTAAGTAAAACTTGTACCGTGTTACTGTTCTATATTTAGTCAATAACAAATAAAACAGACATTGTTGGTCATAGACTTTATTAGGCATGTGCATGTTTTAATAACATACTCATTTTCACATAATATAGCTACATTGCATATAACATCAAATATTTTTTTTTACATTTAATTCAATAATCCACCATGATTTACATTATGTAGTATCTTTAATATCCTCAGCTTTTTGATTCTTCCACTTACATTTATGATACATTTAAATCTGGCAGGCATCAACTGACAATCGGTTCCACTCAAATTTGTAAGGATTTCATCTTTTCACAATGATTATACGATGCATTTAGAAAACAATAAAACAAGAAGAAAAAAATGTACATTCACAGTCAGATACATCCACCATAAATAATGTAAACTCTTACAAAGAAATCTGTGAATATCAAAAACATAAATACATAAAACTACTTCATTGCATTGCTGTCAGTCTCAGGAGGTGCCGTGGCAAATGGTAAGTGTTAATATGGCCGACAGGCCTCTGAGCGACAGTGTGACATTTTTCAAAGTTAACCATCCGTGCTAATCGTGATGGCTCATTTTCATAAATTACACACTCAGCGTAACAATTACACAAAGCTGCTCTTACTGATTCTCTTGGCGTTGGGCACATGCTGACACTGAGTCACTGTAAAATTTAAAAATGAAGCCCTGAATCACTAATGCATAAACTTACAAGCCCCAGATAGTCCTGCCTCATAGAGAAAAAATGAAGCACGTACAAAATAATTAAAAGAAACACACAAATTTATGAGATAAAAAGTTTAGAGACACACATAATATCAACAAGCACAAATAGCAGCAGGGGATAAAGGTGACAATCTGCATCACTCCGAGCTCTGTACAACACATCTATTTGGTTTGACCAGTTACGGAACAACATTTATGCACCATTGAGCACAAGGGGTCACTGTGGCTACACAAAACACAGGCAGCATGAAGAATCAGCAGGGGAACCAGGACTCCTTTATTTATACTTTTGGCTATTGGGTCTTCTCTAAAAAAGCGTGGTATTGCCATACTACGTCGACATTCGAAATGGAAAGCACTCCTTTCTGGAAGACATTTTTAGTGCCTGTTTTTCAGTAGTGATCAAAGAAAGGGTTGTCAGTGTGAGGGAGGGGGGTTGCAGGAAGTACTAAATCTACTGCATGGGTGCATCCCAAAGTCGACATTCCTATACCTTTACATTATTTCTTTATTGTATAGCCTCTTTTTACAGACTAAGAACCCGTTGAAAAGCGGGAGGCATATATGGAAGCAGAAAATCTGCTGCATTGTATGATACAGACGTAAGTGCAAAATCACAAATCAATGCTTTGACTAACTGCTAAACCAGGGGTCTCCAACCAGTGGCTCGCTAAAGGTCCAAAGACTATATACATAAATTTCATAACACAAAGTCACGTTTTAAACCTGTTTCAATTTCTATCCAATCAAATTCAGAGACATCCCGCCCCCTTCTGACACAAAATTAATATTTGCCAATCAGCTGTTGATTAAACGCGTTAAACTGCTTTCAAGTTTGGTTACATTGATGACGCCATAACATTAGGCAATGTTAGCAGACTAGCAAGAGCACACCAGATTTGCAGAAAATAGCCAGGCCAATAAAAGGCTATAAATTAGGGCTGTCAAAGTTAACGCGATAATAACATGTTAACGCAAATTTGTTTTAACGCCACTAATTTCTTTAACGCATTAATGCAATCGATATTTCGGAGGTTGTAGCGGGCTCAGTTTTAAAGCTAGAGTGAAGATACTGGTATCATATGAAACTAGAAAACCTAAGGAATCCATTGGTACCAGCTAGTACATTGGTGTGATACTAGCTCGTCGCGAAAGAGGTTAAATCATGCTCCAAACTTGGCCATTTTCAAAGGGGTCCCTTGACCTCTGACCTCAAGATATGTGAATGAAAATGGGTTCTATGAGTACGCACAAGTCTCCCCTTTAAAGACATGCTCACTTTATGATAATCACATGCAGTTTGGAGCAAGTCATAGTCCCACTGACAGCTGTTGTTGCCTGTTGGGCTGCAGTTTGGCATGTTATGATTTGAGCATATTTTTTTTTATTCTAAATGCAGTACCTGTGAGGGTTTCTGGACTATATTTGTCATTGTTTTGTGTTGTTAATTGATTTCCAATAATAAATATATACATACATGTGCATAAAGCAAGCATATTTTCCCACTCCCATGTTGATAAGAGTATTAAATACTTGACAAATCGCCCTTTAAGGTACATTTTGAACAGATATGAAATGCGCAATTAATTTGCGATTAATCGTGATTAAATATTTTAATCAGCCCAACTAAAAATATACCATTTTGGGTAACAGAGTTGTTTTTTTTCACAAATGTGAATGACAAATGTGTGCTTCTCATTTGCGGTGCGAGCGTGTCAGTCGGTAAAAAGACGTGGAGCGCCCACAGCGACTTTTCATGGGCCTTTCCAGCTGGTAGCAGTCTACGAACAGAGATGGTAAAGGAGCTGAAAACAACATTTAAAATACAACAGTCTCTGTTTACCACACTGACGAAGAAGGCCAACGCAGCAAAAGAGGCTTTGTTTTGCGGCGTACATCCTAGCGAAACGCAAAAAGCCCTTTGTTTATGGCGGGATTGTAATCGAGGTGATGACTGCAGTGGCTGAAACATTATTAAAGGACCATAAAAGTAAGACAGAAATATCATCTGCTATTGGAGATGTACAACTGGGTGCTATATGAGTAGCTCTCGGCCACTTTCATTTGGTCAAATTAGCCCTCAGAGGAAAAAAGGTTGGAGACCCCTGTGCTGAACCCTAAAATCAACCTGACATAATCCACAAACTTACTGTACATCCACTAAGCTGGTTTACAGTCAGAGTTTTTTCATTACATTGCTTTGAAATCAAGGGAATATGAAATGAAACTGTCTATAAATGATCTAATTTTTCGCTAGCTGTACCTGAACAGTTGCAAACCCTGCCTGTGCTGTATCCTACTGAACCCACACCTGTCACACACGCAGCAACACCCCAGGTTGGGAACACCGAGTTGTTGCTTTGTCGAATGGCAGATGAATAACCCTGAAAATATAAACTTCGTACACCAGTCAGTGTCTCTGTATTCAAGTATAATTTTGCAGTATACTCTGTGTGCAAATGCGTCTGAAACAATAGAAACATTCTACCTCATTAAAATGCATGCTTTTCCTTCGTTAATAGTAAACATCCACAATAAAAGTGTAATGGAAGACCCTCAGCCACACACAAGTGTCACAATCAATTGGACATCCCTGAGACAGCTCCATTTGATCTGACATCCTTGTCTGTGTAAGGCATGCTTTCAAAGGTGGAGAGCCTTCGGGGCTCTTGTTCTTGTTTTTGTGCGACAAAAAAACGGGAAGAAAAGTGGCAGCAACAACGTACTCACAACACCTACTAGGTTACTTTACTAATTCAACTACATGTGACGACACGGTTACAAGCGCCAATGTCAGGGGTTGGAAAATGCGACCATTGCCTCCTGTTGACATGCAGCTAAGACATCACCATGAGCGGTCAACAGCTCGAGCTAACACTGGACATCCTATGTGTGCAGCTGTGCTGAGTTAGGGACTGTACAAAAATGATTAGGGGCAGGGCGGTCAGAAAAGGGGGAGGATAGGGCTGGGCGATATTGAGAAAAGCAAATATCACAATATTTTTGACCAAATACCTCGATATTGCGATGATGTTGTAGGATTGACCATTGGTGCTTCTACAAAATATTTACACAATGAGATTTTTGATAAATAATCATCAGTAATGTGGATATAATGACTAATTGGATAAAGGCAAATAATAGATCAGCCAGAACAGTGTGGAGAGAAAATTATATCGCTTTACTCTAATGCAGGCTTGAAAACCAGGAAAAGACAAGAAACCATAGTACGATATCCTAAATCTAAGACAATATCTAGTCTCATGTCACGGTATCGAAATAATATCAATATATTGCCCAGCCCTAGAGGAGGGTTTTGTAACTTTGATTTTTGCAGGGGATGGTCTTTTATCTTACCGCATATTTCTATTTTATGTTGTTTATGTGTGATTAATTATATAAAAATAGATAAAATAGTTAGTAAATCAAAAATACAGTTTTAATGTGTGCCATGGAGGTGCATTTTGCCATATGCTAAGAATATAATAACTGTTTATTTTGCAAGCTCTACATTCAAAAATAGACGGTGGCTGTATTTTTACTATTTTGTTATGTTAGCCATAAATATATTATTCTGAGACACTGAAAAACACTGAGGAGGGCAGTATTTTTTTTTTTAATAAAATAAACTATTAGATTTCGCACCCCTCCCCACCCAAATCATTTTTGTACAGTCCCTTAATTAATTTGGTTGTTAACCAACCAAAATTCAAACATAAAGATCACAATGACTTTTACAGCACCAACAAACAAGTGGGAGCAGTATTTTGTTTCTTATTTTTGTGAGTTCATGCATATACAGGCTTTTTTTGAGTGTTTCATTTGTGCAACACAATTAGTAGATGACTTACTTAAGCTTGAGGCAAGGCAAGGAATGTTTCAGATATCGGTGCCTAAATTTACTGTGTGTTCTACTTTTTGTTCGTTTTAAAAGACTATTTTATTTAGGCAGTGGGAGTCAAGTGTGTACATTTTCATATTGGGGTCAATGTACGTGAATCCTGTTGGTCTTTGTTCGTTGGGGGTATCTGTCCTTCAGTTTGCCTGTCCATCTTTCTGTCAGTAGGAGGAGAGGAAGGGGGGGCTTATGCCATCTCAGTCTGAGAAGAGACTGGCAAAAGATTTGCGTAGATTGCGAATGGTTTCAGCCTTCACCTCGTCCTGGCTAAGGCTGGCTCGTGGCGCTGGGGTTTCTGGAATGTTGAAGGTATTTGTAAGAGACTGGGACTTGCTATAAAGAGAGGAAAATGGCAATAGAGGAGAGGAAGAGGCTATTAAAGTCATGCAGCAAACCCATGGAATGAAAAGACATGGAGCACGGCAAGACAAGAGAGAGAGGCAGGAGAGAAAAGGCTCAGTAAAAGATGATAAAAGCGCATTCCATTCATTTTCTATGGTCATTCAGTATCACCTTATCATTTCAAGTTAGCTTTGATATGATATAGTGAATGACCTTTCGGGATGCAAAGATATGCATGTCTTTATCAGCAATGGATGTCAAGTGTTTTATGTCGAGAGAACGTAATGCAATCTGATTAATATAATCCAAAATCAGGGTCAAGTGAGTCATTTGTCCATGAAAGCAATCAGCAGGAGAATGTATTGACCTCTAAGGTTGAAGCAATACAGATTTCTTAGTGGCGAAAGCCTCTGACTAAATCAAAAGTAGTTATTAAAGTTGTCAGTGGAAGTAAATGGTCTGTTTTTGAGTTTAGCTTTATCATTTATTTTTTTTCTACAACACACAGTTTTGCATCATTCATCAGGCTATTATTTTGATTATATGCAACATTAACTGAAATATTTTCTATTTTTCATGTTTAATGTAATGGTTAAAATTCCTTATAGGTATTAATGTTGATATGACAATAATATTGCATATTTTAAATGTTTTATCAAGAGTGATTAAAATCAAGATGGCAAAATGTATATTTCTGTCATAAATGAATGCTTTATATGAAAGCATATCATCTATCAAGTTTGATATTAAATAAATGTTGTTGTGTTTTTATTTCTAAAAGTTGAACAATACAGTGTAATTCACTATATAAATAGTTATTCACTTATTTCTATAAGTTGGATTTACAGAACTTGATCACTTGTGTCCTAGAATATGGACATTATGGACATACTGTATTGTGACAGATGTGATAGATTGATTATGGTTATGAACAACTACAAGCCAGCTTCAGCTTGTTGTCTTAATGTTTCACAATCTACAATGTTGTGTTTTGTGAAACTGCTGCTGAAGGATTGAAAATGTAAGAATCAATAAATCATGCACATTCAAGTGGATCATTTGTAAATAAAGAGCATGAATAGATTTGTCGCGTGGCATGCATATCTCAGGCAAATAGTAAGAAAGGATCAGCTGTCAGGTTCACTTTATGTAAAATGAGAGGAAACTGATCCTAGATCATTTCTCATATACAGTTACTTACTTTAGTTGTGGAGAGCCGCCCATAGCCGGGTTGTCCTGACTGGGCTTCTGTGGGGGCTGAGGCTTTTGCTGCAGCGGGGGTCGCCCTCCTGGGCCCCCTTGGCCTTGAGCAGCAGGTCGGGGCTGCTGGGTGGTGGGTCCTCCAGGGCGACCTTGCTGGCCGGGAGCCCTCTGTTGCTGTGCCGACCCCTGTGACTGCTGCCTAGGGGGCTGGGAAGGCCTCTGCTGAGGAGGTTTCTGGGTAGGGACCGACTGTTGCCTCTGAGCTTGAGGTGAACCTCCCTGGCTTCGCTGAGGAGAGCCCTGACCAGAAAGAGGCCTCTGGCCTTGAGGAGCTCCCTGACCTGGTGGCCGTGGCTGGGCTGCAGGTCCTTGGTTAGCCTTAACTTGGGCACTGGTGTCACCAGTAGCAGGGTTGGCAGCAGATTGCTGGGCCTGTGCAGGAGGTTGGCCTTGAGGCTGTGGGCGCTGCTGAGGTGGGGGACTTTGCTGAGGACCGCCTATGGGCGAAAAACGAAAGCAGCGATCACATGCAAATTCTTTCCTAATATCCTTGCCAGGACTTGGAAATAGAGATGATGTCTAAACAGAAACAAATGGTATCATTTAACTTAGTTTTTTTGTGTATGTGAAAAGATCGAGTTCTTACCCTGAGGTGACGGGCGCTGTTGAGCCTGTGGTACTTTGGGCTGTAAGACAGGCTGAGGAGACACTGTTCTCTGCAAAACACATGGGAGTCCAAAGGGCAGAAAGTAAGGGGCCATTCACATGTCACATGTTTTGCGTGCTCAAATCTATTGTTGTCAATGTAGACGCTGTCGTGACGCGCAAGTATTCCCAAGCGCTCCTAAGCGCCTATTTTTCAGGGTGCGATGGCTGCGCCCAAGATAAAGATAGTTCAACTTTTGTTCTTCAACACTGCAGTGTGCACCATATGTCATGTAATGAGGAATAACCAATCACAGCCGGCAAATATCTTTTCTTTCTTCCTAAAATATCAGTCTACGGTAAATATATGGAGGAGAATTTAGAGCTCCAGCGCTTTCTGATCTGTCCAACAATGACAATGTTACTTTCTTCACCCTTTCTATCCGAGGACGGCACAACATCCAGTTGAAAGGTCAGCCAACTTGACTTAGAGAAATCTAGCAGTAAATCTACTGAGGGATTTTGGTGCTGGAAATCAATTTGTCTTTGTTTTGACTTTGTTTAGTTTAGTCAGTGATGCTTACTGCTAAATTACTGCAACTTCATCATCGTCATCGCAGCATGCAGGTTTCGGTTGCTTAGTAATGCAGGCGCGACAGTAGCGCAATCTCCCAAGCACCTTGGATAAACGCAGCACGGCTGGTTTGCCCCTTGATGTGCATCGGACGAGAAAGGAAAGAAAATTAGCAAACGATAAAAAATAATATTTAGAGATTTTTTTTTTAAAAGGATCAGTGCTTGGCCTCTTGGTTGTATTACCCATGAATATGAGATAAATCTCCACTTCTACACTGATGACACTCAATTATATTTACCCGTTAAGCTTAACATCTATCCTTGAAACTGTTTTTCTGATACCTAAGATGTATATATCAGCTCGCTCAATGCACCGGAAAATACTGTGAGACTGTGACAAAGTATTGTTCCAGTCAGACATACTGTAAACATCTATTTTCATACATTACCCTATATTTTGATGTCTACGATTTCACAGAGTCAGAGTGCTAAAATATTGGTTGTTATATCCTTTGAATCAATAATATTTTTAAATTATCAAAATGTCCTTATTCAATTTTTGTCCAGGGTCTTTACCATACTGTCTTTTGCAATGGTTTCACCAATTGTCTTCAGTTTGGTCAAAGTGGTATTGTTAGAATTCTCACTGTATCAAAAAGGTCAACCACACAACACACATTTTACACTCATTAACTGCTCATTCATAGGTCATTGGTTTGTTATTGAAAGCCTTGTATGGACAGGCACCACATACACATGTACTGTATGTATTTCACTGTTTATTTAATCATCTGTTGAGACAGATATAGCCTGTATCTGTATGATGTATAGAGTAGTATGCAGTATGTCCTCTTTTAAAGTAAGATATTCTGAGGAACCTTGTGTGTATCTATGCACTAAATAAAAACATCCCTGACTTGACATATATTACTAATACAAATAAAGACAATTGAGAGACTACTGGAGCAAAAAAACAGTATCTGTGGTTTGAGCACCTGTGCTGGCTGCCCGGTTGTGGAAGAGCTTACAGTGCGTGGAACGGCCTGGTTCATCTTAGAAATCACCAGCTCTGCAATCTGAATGCGATCCTCGTCCTGCTGGTCCCCAATCAGCGGCATCGAACAGTCGTCAACCTGAAAACCCACATGTGATGGATTTAATGGATTTCCCTTATATGATCACAAACAAATATTCCCCTGATATCAATATACTGCCTTTTAGTACCTCTATAATGTAGTCCTTGCCATCTTTACCATGCAGAGCCTCAACAGCACAGATATCCAACCCTCCAAAGATGTCAGCGCAAGAGTCCACCCACAGTCTGTACCTGTAA
The DNA here is from genome assembly GCA_916701665.1 of Sebastiscus tertius. NCBI lineage: Eukaryota > Metazoa > Chordata > Actinopteri > Perciformes > Sebastidae > Sebastiscus > Sebastiscus tertius. Next base: position 25,561 of record CAKAOH010027946.1, on the reverse strand, counting down.
TAACGTGTTAAACAGAGCTATAATAGCACAGTGAGACATTACATGATTCACAGTCTCATCTCTTCTGCATTTATGAGCTCTTACTTGTCTGACATGGCCACCTGCTCCAGCATAGACGAGCCAGTGTTGGTTTTCCAGTTGCCAGAAATTGATGTCCTCCTGTTCATTACAATTTAAAAAATATTTTGATGTTTAACCACTTTCATTTGTTATAATAATCAGCCAATTAGACTGTTATCAGGCTATTAAATAGATGTTATCAGTCGCTATAAGCCCCATTGATGTGGGTCAATAGCGGCCTACTGCACCCACTAGGTTTTATCATCTATTCACATGGTAGATCACCGAAAGAAGGTATAAAAGAACACGACAGCAACCTCTAGTGACCGTAGTAATTATGATGGGCAGAAGCGGAGGTCAGGCGCTGTAGTATAGATAGTGTGAAACTCCATAAGGGGTGGAGGTCGGGGACGATAGATGGGACACAAAACACAGGGTTTTCACCCAAGAGAACGGAGTTTGCATCCTGTGGGAAACCAAGAATATGTAGTTGTCTTTGTGTTTGTAGTTACTTTAACCTAAAACACAATGTTTTTCCCTAAACATCACCAAGTGTTTTTTGTTGCCTAAACCTGAAGAATTTGTAGTTTTGTTGCCTAAACCTAAAGAAGCCTTTTTGTTTGTGTTAAAACGTGTTGCTTTTAAGTTTCACTTTCACTTTTACAACGTATAGGTATAGTAGGCCCCTAATGACCCACATCTATGGTGCTTATAACGACTGATAATGCCTATTTAATGGCCTAATCACAGTCAAATCGGGTGCAATAATGTACCGACGGTGTGTTGGCTCTTTGGTAGTAGTCTGACACTTACATATATGCTTTGTAATGGCTGCCAATCTTCTGGATGCGGACGTCATACTTAGCATCGATGAAGGGCTCAGATGTGGCGTAAGTCTTGGTCAGTGCCACGACACTGGCAATATCTTGAAAATCATATTGATTGTCTACTTTCACCTGGAGTAGCAAAGGTCAAAATATAAATACACTGGCTTATATCGGTCCCAGAAATATTGTGTTCACATTGAATTGAGTACTTCAGTACTACCTTTCCCATTCCTGAGTGAGCATGGCCCATCTTTACCACTACGGGGAAGCGAGGGGAGGTAATCTGTAACAAGAGCATTATCACATTTATCATAATGACTTCATCATAGCACTCTAATTAGGGATGCACCAATTTATCAGACGAACATCGGTATCGGCAATTTTCCCCTTGTTGACTTGTTGTTTTTATCTGTTATGTCGCATCAGTTTTGTGCTGGCTAAAAGTTGTGTTAATTATTAAAAGAGAGAATCGGCATCGGCTATCCAAAATTGTTATTTTAAATATTATATTGGAATCAGCCCCAAAACTTCACAATCAATGCATCCCTAAATCGAATTAATAAAACACCAATTTTCAATGCATTTCAACTAAATAGGAGTGACACACAGCACCCATCCTTTCTGCAGGAGATTCTGATTCATATTGATGGCTTGAAAGCCAGCCCAGTACTGTCAGCCTGTGACTGCAGGGGTGGAGACGCCTGCTCTGCAGCAACAGACTCAGCCTACTGTAACTGTCACTGACTTCTTGGCAGACGAATAATCAAAATCTCTGCCTCTACCCAGAACGGAGGAAAAAAAACAAGACACTCCCCAGAAAATTTGATTGGTCTCAGCTGCTACATGAGATGGAATATTGACGTGGAAGTTAATTATTACCCTCCTGAAATGTGACCCGCGCCGTGCAGAGGGATGACCTGTTAGTGTGTGTCTCTTTAAGGCTTCAGCATTAAGGCATACCCATTATCAGCACAAGTGGGAAGGGGGAGGAGAGAGAGAAGGAGAGCAGATGGCAAAGAACTCACCATTTCCTTGTGGTTTGGATAGTAAACCTGCTCTATCAGTGGGAACTCCTCAGGGCCCAGTTGCTTGCCCACTCTAATCATCTGAGCGAACTAAAATGGACACAAGGATGGAGCATTTGTAATCCAAAATTTAAGTTTTATATGTCCATGGAGCTGAATTCAATGTGGTTTCAAATGAATTAATCAAATAATACTTACCACCCATGGCTTATCACAGAAATTGTAGACAGAGTGCAGAGAGTTAACACTCGGCAGTCCAGCATACTGCAGTCCAATCACTATGTTCCGGTGGTCTCCGTTCTTGTCCATGCTGAAGGCGTGCTGTCTGATCAGCACAAAGTCTGGCTTAAAGGATCTGGGACAGAGGACATTAGCAAAATATTAAACTGCATCGCAAGACAAACTGAGGCACTTCCATTCAGGGAATTTCAGCAGATTTCAACGGATTAGTAAACTTCTTAACTAGAGACATTTTTGCAGAGTACTTACTTAGTAACTTTATGCCCATTCCTGATCGCATCTATGTCCACGTTGTAGGTGCCCATGGAATTGACCACCAGGCTGATTTCGGAGAATTCTGCCTAAAAGGACGACATCGAGGTCAGTTCAGCACCATCACAGCAACAGGACAGTGAATGATCACCTGTTCTACATGAACCAGGTTGAACAAAAGGGTATAATTATAAAATGGCAGACTTCATCTGACGTGTGTTCTTCCTGTTTAAGGGGCCACAGGGGAAATAATGGAAACGCCAGCGCAACATGAAGTAGAGGGACAAAAATAGGAAGAGAGGAAAAATGCCTAAGGCAGCGGAAAATATTTCAAAAACTTTCATGGTGTCCTCAAAGTGCTGCTGGGTAGATTCGAGCATAAATAGCCTCTGACACACATGTAGTAATAAATATTCTTATAAGAGTACACCAAAATGATTAATGGTCAGTTGTTAGGCTGCACAAACAACTGATTTGTCCATATAAGAGACTACAATTAAACTTTGCATTACTCAGAGTGGCTTTGTGGAGGCAGGTGCCAAATAAAATGTGTTTCTCTTGATCAGATGTCAAGAGGGCAGCGTGGGAATGAATGCAGCAGCCCCCTCTCCTGTCAATACCCTGGGACATTTATCATTCTAAGGGCTCTCTGTGAGCCCAGTAATAGCTCCCATTGTACTGGATGTTTCATCTGTTATTTATTGAAGAAACCATGAATCATTTAATGTTGCCTGTTGTTGATCAGTGCACCCTAAAATGCAAGTTGACATATTAGTAAGGTTTACCCAGCAAAATGACTCACCAAGGGACTGAGAGATGCCTCCCAAAATAAAGACGTGAAACCAAAATGGGATCAAAGTGAAGTAACATCCCTCCAACAAAAGTTCACTATTTGGTCACGGGGTTCAGTAAAGCTGGGCTGGTTTATTTCAGCTAGTCCAGTCACTAAGGTCTTTATTTTACAAGTTCCCTGTCCTCCTAGTTAGGACTAACGATGGACACTAACACAGGGTGAAACAAATAATACATTCAAAAATATGTAATAGTATGCGTAAAACCTACCTGTTCTACCTTGATGTCAAATTCACCGTGGACTTTTCTTCCTCTGAAGACTTTTACCCTGCATGTGAAATGAGGATTTCAATCCAATTGTATCCAGACACAAAACATGAATTTCATTTAGCAAATTTCTCCTGCACAGTAATTGACAGCTGACATTTCCCCCAGCATTTGCAGAGCATCTCAGAACTCTGAGAATATTCCTGCTCGATGAAAAAGTGATGTGAAATACATGAATTAAGGGGGATCGCCACCCAAATTAAGAAGTCCAATATGTTATTTCCATAACCTAGGAAAGTTCAATCAATATTTGTGAACATGAGCTGCTCTCTCTCAAATCCAGAAACCAGAGAAGAGATGTCATAGGGTATAAAGTCTGGAGCTGCTCCATAGACAATGAATGGGAGACTGATTTTGTGGACCCACAGAATGTTTGTTTTCTTTTTTTATACCCAAATGAGCTTTATTCTATTGTAGTGATCTCAGTTGTGTAACAGAAAATGTCCCCATATACTCAGATCATTCCTCTGGGTGCTCTCAGTGTCATCTATAACATCTCTCACATTCATTGTCTATGGAGCAGCTCCACACTTTATACCCTATGACATCACAAGTTTGAGTTTTAGCACTCTAGTTTTTGGATTTGGGAGACAGTTGTTCATGTTTACTAATATTTTTTTTGTCTTAGACCATAGGAATAACATGTATGAATTTTGAAAATGGGTGTAGTAGTTTTCCACAGATACACACAGTTATTACTGTAGCTGCTGGCATCAGGATTAGGCAGCTGCAGCACTATGCAACTTAAGCAAAAATACTGGTCCTTGCCTTGTACATGCACCCTATGACGTATAAATATCTATATTATCTGCCTGTTGTCACAGTGGGAGAACCACAGGGGCCTGCCAGGATGATGCACAGATCTGCATAGGTTTATTATCACCTAGGGTGTCATCTTGGGACAAGAGCGCAGTGTTTTATCCCCTTTGCCTTGTGCAGCAAAGCACCAATGAGCATGCATAATGCATACTTCCTTGTGCACAATTTTCTCTTGCATCCACTCGACTTGAAAACACCTGCATCATCATACCCAGTGCACTTGGCTTAATATTAAGCATATTAATGTCAGAATGCAATAATTCGACAGGAGCAGTAGCTGATCGTCAAATGAAAATGGCTTCTCTGCCTTTAGTCTGTTGCACCTTTTTGCCATGGGCACTATCAAACACATGACAAGGTGTTTCAGGTCTGTTACACGTGATGTATCTCACAGCACAGCACAGGGTGAACCATATGACCTTCTAGTTGTTATAGACTTGAGCTACACTGCTGCAACCCACGGTCTGGTCTGGCAGGCACACGGTTTTTCTATGTCTAGACGAGGCCAATGCGCACTGCTCTTCCTCTTACCAGTCGGTCTGCTGGTCGTCGATGACCAGGAGCACCTTGGCACTGCTGGAGACTCCAGCTCGGTCTGCTGCCTCGGATAAAGTCGCAGCCGCTGCAGCTGTGGTCTGTTTGACAGCATTGGAGATGGATGAGAAGAAGCTAGAGCCTCCTCCTCCAGATTGCTGCTGCTGCTGCGGCTGCTGAGGCTGCTGCTGCGGTGGTTGCGGCTGGCTGGCGGACTGGCGCCTCTCCGTCGGCCCAGGCGACACTGCGGGGCTTTGCTGCTGCTGCTGCGGCTGCTGCGGTGCGTCTGGGCGTTGGAGATCCGTCATGTAGCCATTAGGCAGGTTGGACATGAAATTGCTGTCCGAGAGTCGTCGACGCAGGTAGTTCATGATGGAGACTTTCTAAAAAATGACAGAAATATCCTCCAACTGGATGCAACTTGGTGCTCAGGAAGAAGAAAAAGGAATGACTAGGCTACTTTTCCCATGTACAGAGAGAGAGAGGATGTCACCTAAAGAGAAACAAGTCTTGTGTTATCATCAATTAGCTGCGGATTTTTTTTTATACCTAATCACAGTAGTATAGCCTGTAAGGAATCGTGACTGTGTAGCTTGAAGAATCAGCTGAGGTGCAACAATCACACAGCCTCTTGATAATAAAATAAATAAATAAAAAAGGGCTGAATCCAACAAAATAAATCATTTTTCACATTTATATCTTGATGGATTGTGTTTCTTAAACCCACATATCACTGTAGTTTTCTCATAACAAGGCATGCATGATGAAAGCCTACCTGGGAGTGTATCCAAACTGATCCGCCCCAAAGGATGAGGTGATGATGATGCCTTATTATTAGCTATTATTATAATAAGGCTGGTATCTCTCACAGGAAAGCTTACATGTAATAGTTGCCTCTCATGTCCTCTGTGCAGGCGGGCATTGAACCTGTGAGATGAAAAGCTACAGTCCTTCCTGCATCATCACCGCCGTCCTGCCTGTCCTTAGCCTACCCTCGAGCCCTAGTTCTTTCCGTCTGCCCTGCGTCACTCCCAGTCATCCTGAGGGAGAGAGAGGAGCCTGCAAGGATGCAAGAGAGAGTCAAGGTGGGAAGTGTGCATGACACGACTTCCTGGTGTTGCTTTCAAAGTAAACGTCTTTTTATTCTTATTCTTATAGAATTTACAGCCTAAGGATTCTCAGAAAATGCTTCTAGACAATCTAATTTAATAATAAAAAAAAACACATTATTAATTGTAGTAACACATTTTTATTGCAAATAAAAGATAGAGACATTTTTGCAGAGTACTTACTTAGTAACTTTATGCCCATTCCTGATCGCATGTATGTCCACGTTGTAGGTGCCCTACAACGTGGACATCCCAGTCTCGCAGTGGGGAAATTTGCAGTTATCGTTGACTTAACGGCCACAGGTGTCACTGTTACAACCGATTTCTGATTCTTGAAGTGACGGGGCTCCGCAGCGAGAAACGTTATCACCGGCACCCGGTCGGAGACGGTAACATTTCTCTTCCTGCAGCGGGGCTGAAGCAGGAAAAGAAACGTTACCGTCTCCGACCGGGTGCCGGTGTCTCTCTCCAGCTGCGGTCGGAGGCGATAACATTTCTCTTCCTGCTTCAGCCCTGGCACCGACCCGCTTTTCGAAGCAGGAAAAGCCAACACTAGGATCAGCAGTGATTCATGGAGAGATCGCGAGTGATTGACAGCGGCTCAGAGACGGCAAGGCTCACAGCTCCCCTCTGATTGGTTGTTTTCTTCCGGACTTTGAAATCTTGCAGATGCCGTTAGGAGCACCGTAGGACACAGAGGCACGTGATTTTTTTCAGATTACCTGTCTCCTGCACTACTGTCAGGATATAGTGACCGTTTTATAGAAAATAACTTTTTTGAATCATATTTGCTCCATTTCTACCCACTGCAGCTTTAAAGAGGACCTATTATGCTTATTGTAAATGTAATATTTGGGTTTTGGGCATATTGGTTGTACAAAACAAGAACAAGCACCTTGAATAAGTCATCTTTTGGTAAACAATGAGAGGTTTTTTTTCAAGTTTTTTTCATTTTTTGACCAAATAGTTAATAATTGAAATGAAAAATAATCAACAGATTAATTGAAATCAAAATATTTGTTTTAGTTTTAATCCCTAAATCGAAGCATTTAAAAGAGTGGCAGCTGAAATCACTCAAATATCTTGCCAATGTTTAAGTCTTTTATTCTATTAACTGGAAAAGTATTGAATTTCCTGTATGGTCCAGCCTGTGTGTGTCCGACTTGACGCAGCTCTGTGGTTGGGATATGATGGTGGTGCTGATGAGAGCGGGGTGTCAGGGGCGTAGCTCACTGTCAGACATGATGTGCATGCTGTTGACTCCACGGGATGCTTATGGCTGTTGATGTGAGGTTGCATCCTGTTGTGTTCAATAATGCAGCAGTGGCACACTTACTGACTGTCTTTCAGGCCGCTGACAGTGTGTTACTTTTGATTTTCAGTGAGAGAAACGCCATCTGTTGGTGACACCCAGAGTCAGTGATCAACACAGAGCCCCAGGGAGTCCCAGCCAGGCCTCTACTATGGAAACTGCACTGAACTGTGTTCACAGTGGACACAGGTACACATTACTGAGTGCATTTCTTACATTAATCAGTAGACATGGGCATTATAGCCTGTTATAATAATGAAAATGCATTTAGTGCAGGGCTTGTAGAACATTGGAGCTTAAAATTAGATGTTTTGACCTTTTCTGCACAGGTAAATAAGTGTTAATTTAAATATGCAAGACAGTCATTTGAGATTTTTTTTATTAAACTGATTTATTATCAGTTTATCAATTTAGTGATTGATTTATTGATTGATTGTTAAACCCCTCACATTTTATGTTCAGCTCATAATTGCTGCCATTTCACCAACGGGTTCTTTTATTTCTGAACATGCCTCAGTATTGACTGCTGTGCATACAGTATATAGTAATGGGACACCTCAGTCAAAGAGCAGCAACAACTCTATAAAGCAAGTTCAAGTATTATGATATTACAACAATATAATGATTCTTATCATTATTTACTATATGATTAACAATATCAATATATGGCCTATGTTTTGTCTTGTTAATACCTAGTACCTTCAGTCCCCATGTAATAAATCATTTTTAGGAATTAATATACTATGTAATGAATTATTAGTGAGTACTGATGTTCGTTTTGAGCAACACCTTGTTCACATACATGTTGCAGTGTCTTCTACTACTAAGAAGATCCACTGGAGGAACTTTCAATTTCTCATATGGGAGTATTACTTTATCTTGAGGATTGTGTTAACAGCTGGGACAGAGTGGATAGCTACTTCATGTGTAGTGAAACTAAATACACTATCTTTAGGGGGGATAGCAGGTCAACAGTAGCTATAGTAGTTAGAAAGCAACTATGCCATTCATCACGCTCATACTCAGCCACACCCTCTTCACTTTCAACCTCAAAGTGGAAACCTATTCCTCACATTTTACTCACAGTTTTGAAATATACAGCTTGTAAATACCTTTTTGGCTATTGTTATTTTTCTTTACAATATTGTTTTTAGTTATGTTACATACAAAAAAAAACTATTGTTGGAAAGGTATTTTATCTGCTGATTCTATCATGTTAGCTTGTCTGAGTTTTGGTTGGTAGGGTAAGGGAGTCTACAAGGTGTGTCTGCTCTCCCTGAGACGGTTGAGGCGGTATTGTTTATTGTTCCTACCTTGTTACAAATCAACAAAAAGCAGACCAAAACAAGACAAAGCTCTTTGTCTTAAACTGTGAAGTCACTGAGTGAATGTTTACTCAAGTGGCAGCCGGTCAGAAACCCTTTTTTGCCAAATTGCATATCTCGGTAATTTATGAAAATACAATAATTTTACAAATATTTTCTTTTTTTCAAAGAAATGTTTGTACAAGTGACATTGTAGATATATGTTTTTCAAATTTATACTGCAATTTTTTCAATTTAAATAATATTTTTTTTTCGTCCCAGGGAGGCAGAATTTTGGGAAAATGCACTCCTTGTACATTTAACAAAATTGTGCCTTTGGGTTGGGCTCTAAAAAAAATTGATAAATTGTTAGCAGACACCTGTGTCTGCTCAGGGATCAAATTATTTTCATTACTGTTCAAGTAGTCCACGAGTAATGGAAGGTTATTTGGTGTGTTGATACAAAAGCGTCCCAAACAACTCTGCTCTCCCCTACATCATCTGAAAACTGGGATATAATCATTAATTAATTAATTTAAATAAATTGTGAAAGTGTATAAGGTCGTAGAACATGGTGATAGATGTATATGATGGCCATTCCCATGCTCTATTATGTCTCATAAGTTGTTGCAGCAATTTTGGGGTTGACTGCATTTGTTATACAGATACTACAGATACTACATTTCACCTTTTTTACCACTTGAGAATTGATAAAAAGGAATCCCTCCAAAATATCACATTAAGACACCAAGACATTGAGGAACACCATAGAAAAAGCCAAGATGTTTGGCGATTGCATAGGGAGCACTTCTGTTCTGGAAACTGCTCAGAAACCCCCTCATTTTCAATGCTCTAAGGTTCTAGTTTGTGTCTGTAAAGTTTCATGAGACTGTGATTATACTAGAGGTCACCACAGGTCATTTTATACAGTGAGGTCAAGTTTCAAAAAATAGTCTCACTACAATGAAATAGCTCCTACGAGGACTAACATCATCACACATGAATACAATTGAGCTCATTGAATCCACAAGACTCTCAGCTTTACAGTGATACCCAATGTATGCAATTCCAAGACTGTTTAGGGACCCCAGCATGCAGATATATTCAAACACACCATTTTAAAAGACACAAAATTAGCACATTTATTTTGCATGCAAAAAACTGCATGGTTTTGCCCCAAAACTGCATGTGATTATCATAAAGTGGGCATGTCTGTAAAGGGGAGACTCGTGGGTACCCATAGAACCCATTTTCATTCACATAACTTGAGGTCAGAGGTCAAGGCACCCCTGTGAAAATGGCTACTTTTTGCTGCACTATGATAATCCTCGCTCGCTCCTTTTTTTTTTTTTTTTAGTATAAATGAGCAGTGACAATTTTGTTACTACAGAAGTTGTATGAGGTGCAGACACGAGGAATGAATAAATGCTACAAAACTAGAAAAACAGATTTCTTGCATTTAAAAAATGTTTACAATACGTGGAATGTGTCAGTGAGCAAACTTGTTTTTCAAGACTAGTAGGCTATGAAATAGGGTAAACAACACGTTGCTATTCTTCATTTCCTTTTTAAAAAATGTGTATGCAACACCCTACAATATCATAGTTTAGTGGCATGTTATTGCAGGTTATGACTTTGAGGGGCACTGTTGAGCTTAAATTGAGCTCAACACATGTCATGCATGTATTCACTGCAGGGCCTTTATATGTGCAGCCCTTTTCATTTTTGAATCAATCTTCTTTAGCAGCTACCATCACCTTGTTAAGGCAATAATCAGTATTAAAAGGTTTGACATATATCCGTCAATAGCAAGGCAGAACAAAGGATAATTGTTATTAATTGTCATTGCATTAATGTGCAAACATATCAATCATATTCACGTGATTGATGTGTTTGCATATGTCATATATCAACAGATTAATTACACTCTTAATGATTTTTGTCAGCATGCCACACAGTATGTGAGTGAGCGGCCTCTGAAGACATTCTACGTGTGGCCGAACTCCTCAGTATGCTCGTGCGAGATTGTTCTCATGGCAGCGGCATTTTCAGGACTTAGGAGTCTTTGTCTGGCCGTCAACAAAAGCCTTTGGATTACTGGTGAGGCAGGCTCACAGTACAGCTGCGTGCGTGTATGGGCAGGTCAGTGGAATGACTGGAGCTCCGGTGGGCTAAGAGCTCGGAAAAATGCAGTTTGGTGAGATTGCAGATTAGGGAGGGAGGGTGGGAGGGGAGTGGGACAGGTGGTGATTCCATGGAGGGAAACAAAAGGGCACACTTCACTTTCTTCATGGCTCGGGGAGAAATCTAAAAAGTTGTGTGAAAAAAATGATTCATGACCTTGTGCAAAAAGAAAGTGTTGAACAAAGCAGAAGCTTCTCTAATCAGTGTGGATTCTGTGGTACTGTGACATTTAGCAACTCCACTTTCTACCTTTGAGACTGGCCTACCTGTGAGCTCATTCCGCCTCCAGGACAACAACAACCCTGAGTGAACGGGGCCCTTTCATTGGCCCCGACGGCAGCCAATCTGAGCGCAAGGAGTGAGTCACAGGGAAGCCACTGCACCTATCTGCACTCACCTGATACTTTACCTGGCTGAGCACAGAGCACAGCATCTCATTACCTCTCCAATACAATCTCCAACTGAGGCTCATTGTTTCCTCTGAGCTCTAGCAGTCGAGGTGTTCTTCTGTGTTTGGCTTCACACTTGGACAAAGACGAGGAGCCATGGCCGTGGCTAACTTCCAATACATTACCCGGATGAGCAGTGGCTTCAAGGTGTACATTTTAGAAGGTAAGCATGAATACAGCTTTTTCTTTTTATTGCCTCATGTTGCTTGATGAGAGAAAGTACTTGTATTTCAGTGGAATCAAGTCTCTGCTGTTGAAATGCTATAACATTTTAAAACTATTTTTTGTTATATATGTTCAGATCTTGTGTCATTTCAAACCCTTATAAAATACATGTGTCCATTACAGTTACCTTTTTTTTTCTTTGCATGATATTTATGTAGATATCAATTATAAAGACATTGATGACAGTCACATTGAAGATATACACTTACATTCAACTTTTTAAATGTGAAATGTGCTTTTTTTTGTACTTTTTTTGTTTGTTTTTATATAATATAGCTTGTTCGTCATAAAGAAAAGATAAGCGTGTTTCATGTAAGAAATCGGATGAAAATAAAGACTAAAGGAATCCCTATTAATACTTATTGGCTCTCAAGGCCCTCAAGACTGAACTGTAAATTGTGTTACTATGCTGTGTTTCTATAAACACGGCAAAACAGAAGGTCAGGCTGCTTATTCCCAATGCTAACAAGGAATAAATATCCATGCCCGAGGCATTAGAAAATCAGCATAGGTGTGGTTATACCTGCACCCCCCCTCCCCTCTACAATGGGAGTAGCTCACACAGCGTCTGAGCTGAGTGTTCAGTCAGTAGGAAATGCGGATTGGAGCGAGCACTTAGGGTGTGAAGACAACTTTCATTGTCTTACAATTCAGAACACATAATCACCTCATTGTTTGGTTTCAATAGATGTCGTTGAAAGCCCTGAATGATTGATTTGAATATAGTTGAAGGAGTTTTGAGAGGAGACTCCTGCCTCCACATCAATGTGGATTTTAAAGTGTTAACTGAGCATACAGTCAAACAATGGGCCACTGTCTAATTATACATTTTAATTATAATGCTTTTTGATTTGACTGTAACATGAGTTTTGAAGATGTGAGTCAAAAGACCCAAAAGCAAATGGATGTAGGTTGGGTTAAATTTAATAAGTGATGTGCCTACCTTTTATAAAAAAAATCACCCAAAATCATTTTGTGGTTTGAACTTGTAGTCTGGATACATTCAATGCATCAATGACATCAGCTTCTTGTTGATGTGTTTCAACTTGTGCAATTGCAAACATCAAGTGTGAGCTCACTTTGATTGCCTGTTCACAAACGGGTGCCGCCCAAATCAGGGTCCTAACAGGTTAAAAAGCTGTTAGATGAGTGGCACCCCATCCTAACAAAAGCCTGTTGATTGTGCTCTTTTGGCTGAGCGATGGGGCTGATTGCCAACATTATGCAGAAAAACAACATTTACCGTTAGCACTGAATCAGCTGTGGAGTGTTGTAACCCTTGTCGATCAGGTAGATCGAGTTCTGCGACTTAACGGAGTTTACAATTAACGGTGGCGGCAAAAAAAAAACAGTTTTCCCACGAATAGCAGTCATACAGGTCCATGTCCTCGATCATAACAAGCAGTTACTCATCGCTGAGTGACACTCACCGTTGACGTAAAGTCATCGGTGCCAGTAAATGATCATTTGTTTTTTCTAGATTTTGTTCTGGTAAATAAGCCAAACCCCAAACACCTTTTTATTCTAATTTGTCACTTTCATTCTGTTTTCCAGGTCAGCCCCACCTCAGGAGCGAAGACAGATACAGACATATCGCAAATGACCGGGCACGAGCCCCAACCGTGCATCCAGTCAAACGCAAGCGCAGCCACGAGAGAGGTCTGACATTGGAGGAAAGGTCGGTAAAACTAGGTTAATCATGTTTACGATAATAAATCAATATTAAAATTAGGATTTGTTAAATACAAATGGTGTCAAAAAGATGTGAATTCTGATGATGAATAAATGTTTCAGGCGTGAGCGGGCACTGAGCAGAAGCATTGGTAAACCAGCCCAGAGAGCAGCGGCAGCGGTGTTCAACAGGCCGCAGAGTCCCACATCTACCTGGAGTCCAACACCCAGCCCCACCGGCCATCTGCCCTCCCATGTGTACTACGCACCAGTCATGGATGAACCACTCGCCCTCATCAAGAAACCAAGGAAAGACCCTGAAAGCACAGAAGAGAAGACTAAAAGCTCTACTCCCACTCAAATCCAGGTAATTCACCAAAAAAAACAAGTGCCGCTTGTGTTCTCAATGTGCTTTTCTCAAAGGTCAGGAAGGTTGGGCTGCCGTAACATACAGGAAAGTGGCAACACTGTCTGTCCCTTTGTAGTCTATCTGGCATATAGCTCCAGGCTACCCACAGCAGTGGTACATCTCCCATCTGTAGTCAGCCAATCCAACTGCACAGACATTCTTCCTCCAAGAGCACATACAGGCCTAAGCTTGTCCGAGCTATGCAATCCAGCCGGATTCGGGAAGAAAATGTGAGCAATGGAGGGAAGAATTCCATCAACAAGACCAAACAGACTGCTCTTTCTTTGACCTGCATGTGCCACTACACTGGAAGCGCTCTGATTTTCATGGGCAAACCCAACCAGTTTATTTGGTTTCCAAATGATTTTGTTTTCAAATTGAACTTTGTACACTATTTCCTTGTAATGGGATGAAGATTTAGAATTAATGGCCCATCTTTCTTTTTTTCCTAGATGCGTCCCTCTGTGATCACTTGCGTCTCCTCATCAAGAAACCCCTCCTGCCGATCTGATGTCCACAGGGGCCCCTCATCAGGTCAGTCTCACAATGAATGAGCTCACCCACCAGACGGTCACTCCCTAATCGTCACACACGTATCATGATATCCGCTCACCTTTCCTGACTCACCTTCTGAGGTGTGTGTTTGACTTCTGTTAATCATATCCTTTCTCTTCCAGTGATTTCCAAATGCAACTACGACCACGTCGTCGATGAGCATTTCCAGAGGAGCCTCGGGGCGAGCTACCAGAGAGCTCGTTCCCAGCAGCTCTCCATCAGCGTGTCCGTCGACGACCACTTCGCCAAGGCTCTGGGGGACAAGTGGCAGCAGATTAAATCCAAGTCTTCCTCCTGTTCCTCCACGCCTCCCAGCAGCCCAAGCGTCACTCACTCCCCCACCTACAGACACAGCCCCAATCAGTCCCACAAAGAGTCCGCCAGCAGGTCATCGCCGACTTCCAGCCGCTGGTCTGTCAATTAAAAGCAGAAACGACCTCTGATACGGGAAGAAAACTGTGACTTTTAACATTTCACTGCGTGCAGCTTCGCTTGTCAAGCAATGGAAACGCCGGCGCTAGTATTGCGAGGGCGAGCTAAACAGATGCAGTCACTTTGGACCTCTTTGTGTGTCCGAATTTAAGACACATTGATGCAGATGAATGTAGCAATAATTTGGGTTGTTTCCGGGTTATGTTACATTTCTGTCCTCTGCTTGAATACCTGAGATACTGTGTAGATGGTGATGTGGGATGATTGAAAAATCAGCCAAATAATCCTTAACATTTCTTGGATTTTGTGTCGTTCTTTTAATGCCACAATTTCACTGTATTATATTTATGTTCTGATAACACCTGGGTGCCTTATAGTCTAAATGGCAAGCCTGTCTGCTGTATGATATTGTGCTTATCAGCTGTACACAAAAGAGATTTTTAAAAAGACTTTGAAAAAATAAAAATCCTTTTAATAGCTTCGTGTGCTTGTCATTTGTAGAAGCAGGGCCGGCTCTGGTCCTTTTGGTGCTCTAGGCGAAATTCGGATTTATAAACTGCAACACACATCAGACATCATAATGGTTTTAAGACAAAAATTAAGATTTTTAATTGTTTTTTAATAATTTTTATTATATTATAAATAAACAATTGGTCCCTGATATTGTTGGCTTAAAGTGTAAAAGAGTTACTTAAAGAGTTACATGGGTGAAAGTGCATTTTGTGTACTTTCTTTATTTATTTGTTCATTTGTTACCTCATTGCAGAAAATGAGGACGGGCGCAAAACCATTGGATAACAAATGAAAACTTTATTTTTTGGGGGAATTTCTTCATAAAGAGAAGCTAAAGGTGTCACATGATAAAACTTATAAAGGTGAAGGTCGTGAACTGACAGACACCTTGAGAGAACTGGGCTGGGTGGTGTACCAGACAACCTAATTTCTGCAGTGAGTCAGTGTGCGTCTACAGCACGTCCACTGCATACATACCAGGTGCATTTGCTGTTGCCACACACTGAGTGGAAATTAAATGGATGCATGAGCAACACGTTCGGGACTCTTTTTCCTGTAAGTCTGAGGGAATGTAGGGTGCATGTCCCAGCAGGCACTGGGAACCTTGTGTTCTGACATTCCTGTCTCCTGAGAAAATGACTCTGTGAGATCCTACAGATCCTGTTTGGCAAGGGATAGGAGGGAGGGAAGAGGGGAAGGAAGGGTTGGGCTAATATAGGCCCGAGCATGAGAACCAGCCGAGCTCTTCGGTTACTTATTTGCATGTTCTATCTTGTCTAACTTTAAATATGATAAGATAAAAGAAAAATCCAAAGCTGAATTCTGTCTTTGAAATTACAGAGTAGGTTAATTTTGAAGGAGTGGGAAATAACCTAAATGTTCTGACAAGTTAAAACACCTTGGGAAGGAAGTTGTAAATCAGGAAGGGGAATGAGGGGAAAAAGGTGATTTTAATGTGTTTTTCCATTAAAATAGTTAAGGTAAACCATTAAAAGTGTATCATTGGATGGTTTGAGTTAAGACATCTGCACAAAACCTCTTCAGATCCACGGATCGGTCACATAAAGTTCACATCAAACAGATCTTGCGGTGATTCTTTTCATTGGAGCAAATAGCGACCAAACTGCTGGTTATACTTCTCCTCATTAAGTGTTGAAACTGGTATTTCCACATGGAGTATATTCATTATCCAGCGTAACCTGAACAGGGCCATTGATGCCACCTAGAGGCGTTCAGGTAAACCTTAAACAGCCGACATTGTCGATGACAAATGGTCTCATGTTGCATGACGAAGAGCACAGACAACAGCTGTGCAGGTCAACTCGTTGAGTGGGAGATCTGGCTCGACAGAGAGACCTTTAGAAACTAAGGAGAGCGTCTGAGTACATTTCAACAGGGAGACAAATAGCATTAAAAGACAACCAAATAGACTCATTTCACACCCATTCATCAATATCACTCACCTACCCGTTTAAAACAAACCATTGACCATACAAACACACGTGGACATATCCTCAGCCCAGTAACAACCTCCCTCTACAGCCAGTGACTCCAGTGCTCCCAACACCACACACCTTAATAGACAGTTCTCAAGCCCTGCCAGGGCCCTCCGTACTACAATAGCTGACACTGCTAAATATCTAACTCCTCATTTATTTATCTATTTTTAATTCCTTACTTATTAATACCACCTAGTTATTACTTTAATTATTATATTGTTATTGTTGTTATTGACACTTCTAAATATCTAACTACCCATTTATTCATTTATTTTTAATTCCTTACTTATTATTACCACCTAGTTATTGCTTTTATTATTATTAGAATTATTATTAATATTGTTATTGTTGTTATTGACACTTCTAAATATCTAACTACTCATTTATTCATTTATTTTTAAATCCTTCCTTATTGTTACCAGCTAGTTTTAACTTTTATTATTGTTCTTGTCGTTATTGACACTTCTAATTATCTAACTACTCATTTATTTTTAATTCCTTCCTTATTATCAACGCCTAGCTTTTACTTTTATTATTGTTATTATTGCTATTGTTCTTACTGACACTTCTAAATATCTAATTACTCATTTATTTATTTTTAATTCCTTCCTTATTATTGCCACCTAGTTATTACTTTTATTATAATTATTATAATTATTATTATTAATAATAATACAATTATTATTTTCTTTTAAATTTAAATTTATTTAAGAGGTTATTAATAATTATTATGACTTATCTCATCCTTTTTTTGGTTTTGTTTTGTTTTTGCTAAGCGTACCACTAGGAGACAACTCCATCACAGGTTTTTACATCACTCTTCATTCATAATCCATCTTAACATCTTATTTGACACATGTGGATAAAAATGTCAACTTTATGTGTCTGTCATTGCTAAACAAAATAATGTTTGATATAATTCTGCGAGGAGTCAGTCTATATTAGTCATTATTTTCGCACCATTTTAAGTTTGACGGTTCTTAAATTTAATTTCAGGATTAAATATCTGCTTATAGATACGCTCTGTATTTGATGCACCAACTAAACAACAGTTATGCAAGTTTGTTGTGTAGAATAAATGAAATGTGTTCAACTATTGGGGGCTGTTGTTTAGTACAACTGAGGTGACAGTGGGAGTTCAACATGACCATGAGAATGTTAAGAGAAAAAGCTTCTCAAGCTGCTGCAAAACAAATGCACATTGTTGTTTGAGGCGACAATAAAAGATAATTGCGATTCTGAATACCTCAAACATGATAGAAAACAACATTTAACTCAATTTGACTGCGGCAGTGGTAATTAAGGACGCATCACGGTACAGAAAATTGGCCGAGCTCTCTGGGAAAGTTCGTGCATTTTGTCTCTTCTGTCAAACGTTAGATCACTGTCAACACGGCACGAAGCATTTAGTAAATAATTTAAATTGCGGCTCTAATCTCTTGAGAACATGATTGCATGGAAGGACTGTGTCTCTGTTGTGGAGGGAGTGTATGATTCATTTCCAAGGTTCTTATTCAACCTCTTCATATATAAATGATCAAAGGTAGCAATCTGGGATAATTTTTTAAATACCGACTGTTGGGTTGGGAGTTCACAATCCTTAACTGGCAGCTTTATTCAACCTAAAGGTGAATATGATATTAAATGTGCCTGTTTAGGTGCGGAATTGCTGTTAATGCAGTTTTCATGTAACCTCAACTGGAATATCTTAATAGACAACAAACCCTTACAAACATTACAACATAGTTAAGTGACATAACGTCACACCAATTTCTCCTACAGGATAAGGTTGTTCAGTGGGAAAAAACCCAAACTCTTAGAAATGGAAAAATCCCATTCAATTAGAAAACAATGCTGAAAGAATCGGGTGTGAAGTCTCTGCATAATATCTAAAAATCTCTCTTTTTTAAATTAAAAACTAAACTTTATGTGTTTGTTGTTCTTTTAACAATAGAACAAAACATGGAAACAGTGCTTATATATATTTAAACCTGCAGTAGGCAGAACATTTTTGGCATCATTGGACAAAAAATCCATAATAACCTTTCAGCATATTGTAATTCAAGTGCTCTGAAAGAAAACTAGACTTCTGCACCTCCTCATGGCTCTGTTTTCAGGCTTTAGAAAATCTATTATTATTTTTTTTAGAGGGCGAACAGCGCCGATCCAGAAGGTGGCGCCCTAGGCAACCGCCTATACAGCCTACGCCTAAAGCCGGCCCTGTGCGGTGCAGGTTAAAAGTGTGCCGACTGCTTCCATATACATTTCTGTTCAGCACAGTTGTGACTCACTTCCATTTTGCACTTGTCACATGCTTTTGGAGAGGTCAACATATTCCACACAGGTAGCGTTTGTGTGCACGGGTTGACATCATCCAACGGACACTCAATAAATGAGTAATGAAGAGGAACTCATCAGCAGATTTGGAGGCAGTGTAGCAGGTCAGAAAAGAGTTGATTCTGCTGACGGTGACAGCGGCCTGACAGAGTTCCTCAGTAGAGTGACATGGTGACTGGTGAATAACAGGTTGATCAGTAACATTGTTTTAGACCGTTGCTTCACGTTCTGCTTAACTACACACTCCACTCCCATTACCAAAATCCAGTTTATTCTAGTGTGCTATTAGTATACTTCTTTTGAACTTAAAATAAGAGAGTATGCTTTCAATTTACTTTTTATGTAATTATCAGAGAAACAAAAGTATACTTAAGTATACTTGGCTCATACTGACAAGTATACTTAAAAGACTAAGTATACTTAAAAGTCTAAGTATACTTGGTTTATGCTGACAAGTATACAGAAAAGTCTCAGTATATTTAGTTTATAGGCCTACTTACTTAATCTTTTGATCAATATATACTTAAGAAAAGTATAATTAAGTATTCTTGCCTGATAGGCCTACAGAAAAGAATGCTTGGCTTGTAGCTGTACTTTTTGGATTAAGTGTTCACCGTAGAGGCATGCGAGAACAACACATTTTATACATTTTTTAAATCTCATCACAAATCATCAAGTGAAATAGCAAAAGGAGCAAGTCTCTTTATGTAATACATAAATCGTTGGTTAAGAACTATAAGTATACAAAGTATACGTTCATGAAATAAAAAGCAGAGATGCTCACAAGTCATTTTCTGCAAGTCCAAGTCAAGCTTCAAGTCTTCTGTGAGGGGGATTCTTTAACATTGATATCCATGTAGAGAGAGGTGGACAAAGAGGATAGGACGTTTTATACAAGTGTATGATAAGTGTATGAAACAACCCAAGGCTGCAATTCATATTACAAACTTCAACACAAAGTTGTTAGATGGATGAAAACTGGAGAAATGTTTATACCCTTGTAATATCAGGTTTGGCCAGTAGGTGGCAGTAGAGTGGAGGCCATGTTGTCATTTAAATTAAAAGATCATCACTTGTGGTCATTTTAATGCATCAGATCAGCTCCTCACGATTACTCAATAAAAATGGTTATTTATTATCTTATAAAGAATTTCTTGATAATTCAAAATGCCTGTAAAACCAAAGGAGTTTGCTGTTGTTTTCGATGCTGTACCAGCAAGTGTCCTTATACTTCTACAAAACCCTGGTACTGCAAGAGAAGTGATCTAACCAGAAAATTAGGAACACACTCATGTTTCTGTTCCTTCATCTAGATGTTTTGTATTTGAGGATATACAATGAGAGAAAGCTTGGGAAATTTGTGAAAAATACTGTATCAATAACAAACTTAAGGAAGTGTCTTTCAAGATATTACATAAGCTGGATATTGATTATAAGAGTGAATTCCCATCTTTTTTTATTTTACTGTTTATACTTTATACAAGAATGTTCTGGATTGACAATTTTCTACAAAAGAAACTTAAGATGAATGTTAAAATGAATATGTTTGATGTATATTTTAGTCAAGGTATTAAAAACAACATTCTGTATATCATACAATAATTTGTTATTTTTGGAAAAATGTCATATTCATAACAAAAAATGATCAGGAACCATGCCAACTCTCCTGCAATTAATTCAAATAATATAGCACAGCCCAGTGTTAAAAACAAAAAAGTCAGTAAGTCCTTTATTAAATTAATATAATATGATTATATTATTGATTATGAAGTGTATATGTAATTATTTTAGTTTTGTCTTTTGTCTTTTTTTCAATTGCATCTGTTTGTACCTCTGTAAATGAGCATGTGTTCAATAAAGAAAGCATTAAAAAAAAAAAGATCTGCTCCTAATTGACAGATTTTGGTCATTAGTCTAAAAGCTGCACATGCGCATTTCTCTTTATTATTTATATCTACACAAAATAAGTCAAACTATACATAGTATCCAGGAATATTATGGGAATATTAAGCTACAATAATAAACTGCAATGATTACCATAAACACACTGTAGCCTGAAATATGTTTCTTTGGGGGAACAAGAAGATATATTTAGGCAAAACAATAAACATTTGTGTGTCTCCTTGGTGCTGAGGAAAAAAAGATAATTTGGGGGATTTTTCCAGGTTCATATGCAGCAAAGCAACATAATAATTATTCCTCTCTGCCAACAAACAAGCTAAACATTAGCTTTAGGGCAGCAGTGGTCTCATGACTGGACTGGAGAGGCGTGTTCTCCACCAGCTCAATATATAAACCTCCTCTGACCACATCCTCTCACTTTATCACCAGGCTGCTTCCCTCTCACCTCACAGCTCACAGGAGGACCAACCAGAGCAGCAGGACCCAAACAAGCAGAGCAAAACTTCCACTTTGGTCTCACATGTAAGTATTTCCCTCTATTTTCCTTTTTCTTTTCTGTGTTGTGGCTCCATTTGAATTATGCAACAGCAGCTAAGGAGATTAACATACCTCTGTTTTCTAAAACAGGCCAATTATTCACAGCTTTTTTAAAATTTTAAGCGGATTTATTTGTGATTTTACTACGCAACTGGAATTTTAGAGGCGCTCACTTCACAGTGAACCTGTTGAATGTTGCTACACGGACACATTTAGTTGCTACACTGACACATTAAGTCTTTAAGTCAAATATGTTCATTACTAATTAAATCTATCTAAATAAATATATGTAATGAATCATTACATATATTTATTGCAATGTATTATTACATATATTTATTGTAATTAATCATTACATATATTTATTGTAATGAATCATTACATATATTTATTGTAATTATTACATATATTTATTGTAATGAATCATTGCATATATTTATTGTAATGAATCATTGCATATATTTATTGTAATGAATCATTACATATATTTATTGTAATTAATCATTGCATATATTTTGTAATTAATCATTGCATATATTTTTTGTAATTAATCATTGCATATATTTATTGTAATTATTACATATATTTATTGTAATTAATCATTACATATATTTATTGTAATGAATCATTGCATATATTTATTGTAATTAATCATTGCATATATTTTTTGTAATTAATCATTGCATATATTTTTTGTCCATAGTTAATCACAATTAATCACATTTTTTATTTGTTCAAAATGTACCTTAAAGGGAGATTTGTCATTTTTATTCTTATCAACATGGGAGTGGGCAAAATATGCTGCTTTATGCAATTGTATGTACAGTATATATATTTATTACACACTAGATGCTAACTTTGTCTTTCTGCTGTTTTGTGCTGTGCAGTTAGCGTACTGTACAGTGGGTTTATTTTGAGCTTTGAGGTTAATGACGCCAGTGAGAGTGAACCAAAACAATACATTTGTAGTTTGTAAGACCAAAACAATGAGCTGAAACGCTCCGTAGATCTTGTTGGGTGTTGAGTTGGGTGATAATTCTCTGTAGGTTCATTCATCACCACAAGCAAACCACATTTTTTCCTGTTCAAATGTACTTTAAAAGGAGAATTGTCAAGTATTTAACACTCCTATCAACATTGGAGTCGGCAAAATATGTTTGCTTTATGCAAATATAAGTATATATTTATTATTGGAAATCAATTAACAACACAAAACAATGACAAATATTGTCCAGAAACCCTCACAGGTACTGCATTTAGCATAAAAAATATGCTCAAATCATAACATGGCAAACTGCAGCCCAACAGGCAACAACAGCTGTCAGTGTGTCAGTGTGCTGACTTGACTATGACTTGCCCCAAACTGCATGTGATTATCATAAAGGGAGCATGTCTGTAAAGGGGAGACTCGTGGGTACTCATAGAACCCATTTTCGTTCACATAATATGAGGTCAGAGGTCAAGGGACCCCTTTGTAAATGGCCATGCCAGTTGTTCCTCGCCAAAATGTAGCACAAGTTCGGAGCGTTATTTTTGGAGCCTCCTTCCTGACAAGCTAATGCGACATGGTTTATACCAATGGATTCCTTAGGTGTTCTAGTTTCATATGATACCAGTATCTTCAGTCTAGCTTTAAAACTGAATCCGCTACAACCTACAAATCACAAGTTGCGTTAATGCATTAAAGAAATTAGTGGCATTAAAACAAATTTGTGTTGTGAACTTTGACAGACTTAATTTATTTAATTCAAATATTAGCTATTGTTGGTCCAAAATCGTAGAAAATCCTTTAAAACACCCACAGGACCCCAGTGACGTTAAAGGGTAACACGCTCATTTTCAAAATTCATACATTCCTATGTTCCAAAACAGTCCAAAAATTATTAGTAAACATGAACAACTCTCTCCCAAATCCCAAAACTAGAGCTCTAAAGCTCCCCTTTAAGGCACTGTTGTAGGTCTACAGCCATATCTCCAACATGAGTCCCTATGGAAATAAGGACCATAACAATAACACTGGGTAGCAAATTCACACTAACAACCCTTATAATATGAGTATTCTTTAGTATCTGGGGGAAACGAATGCTTATAAAACCTTGTATGTTGCATAATTTATGAAGGCCTTCTTCCTGTTTTTATCATGAAAATAATTCCATTATATACTTTATCTTATGTTGTGATTGACTTAGCTTTCCATAGCCTCCTGCTCAGACAGATAACTCTACAGTAATGTTATGCTCTATAGCAATTTGATGCCGAACTTTAATGTGGCCCACCCCAGTAATGACTGATATAAAACACTCATATCATAACCACTTCCCTCTGCCACAGCACAGTAAATCATGCCCGCAGAACAAAAGGATGCACGCTGTTTGGTCTCGTCAGCTAGTTTTAGGCTTGTTAATATGTAACGCCACTTTGTGTGTCAACCAGTACATGAGAAGTATTAACCTCTAACTTGTGTATTTATGTGTTTTTTGCAGTCATCAGAGGCTCGCTGTCACAATGGACGTCTCTCCCGTCTCTATATCCTGTCATATTATGATGAAGCCTACAGACAAACCCTACATACCTAGCTAGCAATACATTTAGATTTCTTCCCTTTTAGCGCTTTTAGAACTGAACTAAGGGGCTCTTTAATACATTTTGCGGTAGAAATTTATTTATAAACACAAATTACCTCATAAGTCACCATCAAACCATAATAAATTGGCTTTTTTTTTTTTAAACTCTGATTGTTTTAATTAAATTAATTTAAGAGTAGTGATGGATACAACTACACTAGCAACCCTGGCTGCTGCCACTACCATGGCTCTGGCCACTCAAACTACCATGTCGGGCTACTTGTGGCTGTTGGTGGTTGGCTTCATCATTGCCTTCATCCTGGCTTTCTCTGTGGGGGCCAACGACGTGGCCAACTCCTTCGGTACGGCGGTGGGCTCCGGAGTGGTCACCTTGCGTCAGGCCTGCATCCTGGCCACCATCTTTGAGACGGTTGGCTCAGTGCTGCTGGGGGCCAAAGTCAGCGAGACCATCCGAAAAGGGATCATTGACGTCCAGATGTACAACGGCTCTGAACACGTCCTGATGGCAGGATCGATCAGTGCGATGTGTGGTACGTATGTGACATAGAAATTCCTTGTTTTAACTTACTGGAATGATGCAATGAAGATTAAGTAAAGAAGATATTTGACTTGTGAATTTTCTGATTGTGAGAACTGGTCTTGCTCATGTTTTTGTCCCACAGGCTCTGCTGTGTGGCAGCTGGCTGCATCATTCCTGAAGCTCCCCATTTCTGGAACCCACTGTATTGTTGGAGCCACAATTGGCTTCTCCATGGTAGCCAGAGGTCACCAAGGGGTCAAATGGATGGAGCTGCTGCGCATTGGTGAGTCTATGTTGTTGTTGTTGTTCCCCACATTTTAAAGAGGAGCTATCATGCTTATTTTCAGGTTCATACTTGTATTTTGGGTTTCTACTAGAATATGTTTACATGGTTTAATGTTCAAAAAGCGCTTTATTTGTCTCAAGCAGGCTGTGCTGCAGCACCTTATTTCATCCTCTGTCTCTGTCTCTGTTGTGATTGGTCAACCAAACCAAACTCTTCAGACTCCGCTCCAGCTCCACTCTCACTAGCTTTGTTTGAGGGCCAAACTAGCCACTAACTAGGTATAATGCAAATGTGTTACTTAGTGACATCACCATGTTACGGAAGAAAAGGCGGCACTTCAATTAAGGTGTTTCAGGCAGTTCCGGAGCAGTGTTTCTGTGGGGGTGGACTTTGGGATTTGTAGCTTTGCAGACCTTTTACACACACAAAAAACTATATATAACTAACATACTAAAGGAAAGGGAAAAAAGCACAAAAGCATAATAGGTCCTCTTTAAAACATGTTTCTGTTAAATCTGAAATACAAGCGTCACTAAAAGCTAATTAATTAAACTTCTTTCAAATGTCTTTTGCTGTCCAAAGTGGCATCCTGGTTCCTGTCACCTGTGCTGTCGGGCATCATGTCTGGGATTCTCTTCTATTTTGTTCGCAGATTCATTCTGAACAAGGTAAGCCTAACGCTAACAAGTGTACATGGTTGATAAGTGTAATTTGAAGTCATCAGTGGTGGAGGAAGTGTTAAAGGGACAGTGTGTAGGATTTGGTAGCATCTAGTGGTGTGGTTGCAGATTGCAACCAACTGAGTACCCCTTTAATTACTCCTCCCTTTCCAAGACTTCGGTAACGTGAGCCGCCA